>WURT03073046.1:0-13351 GCA_009936505.3 Holothuria glaberrima
ATGATGGCACAGGTTGGTAAATCATATAAACCAGTGCTTCTCAAAGTGGTCCCTACTGCCCCCAGGGGGTATTGGGAAGTCTCAGGTGGGTGCTGCAGAGTACATGGGGAATGAGGGGGAGGGGCATTGGCACTTATTTGGTGGTCCCTGGCAATTATGACACTGCAGCAATTTAGGACACAAGTAGGCATCCAGGGAGACTGTTCCCGTCTGCTTCTTTCTCCCTCCACCCCACCATTCCAGACTTCTTCCCCCCCCCTCTCCCTCCCCAAAATAAATTTTGTGACCAAAAATGGTATTAGGAATTTAAAAACTCCACCCCAAGTTCCAATTTCTTCCACGTTGGATTATAATATTAACTGAGAAAAAAAAACATTGCTGAGCGTCTGACAATGAATGGTAGAATGTGGGGAGGGGTTGTGAAGGGGCACTGGGACAATTCAAGATGGTTGAAGGGGGTGGTAGTCTAAAAAAGTTTGAGAACCACTGATATAAACAGAGAAACACTTGATCAAAAAAACAAAACAAAATGAAGACAATTATAGCTTCATACAACTGGTTTTAATGGTGAACTCAATCTCAAAGTACACATGATATAACATGTTTCAAGGAATTTATACTTTCCTTAGTTGGTGATGCAACATCCCCTTTACAAAGACATTTGCCTTTTCATGTAATCAGCAGTGTACTTCTTTTTTTTTTAAAACTCGTGTCTACTATTGAGGATGCCCTATCCTCTGAAATGCTTCCCTCCATCAAATTCTTCCATCATCCTTCAATGTACCTCATTCTTTGCAATAATGCAAACAAATGAGTATCATCTTTTTTAAGTCATTTTTTTTATTTTTTGTTTTCATAGCTTAATTTTTTTCAATTGTTAATCAAATCCACCGTAGGCGAGCAGAGCACTATACTTACCACATTTATGTACTTATTGCTCTTTCCTTTTGTAACAAGGAACACCTACTCTTGAATTCAAAAACAAAACAAATCCCTGGAATCTCTTCTGAAACTCCAGCCTAAGAATCCAGGGAAAAAGATCATCTTTGAGTAAAATTCAGATTGAACAAAAATGTTGGAGAACTGAAATGCTAGCACAGCCTACAGTTCACCTTTTAAATATCAGACGTAATTCCAAAGACGTCAAAGGTCAAATACTGCTTACCCTAATACAAACGGACCATCACATTTGACACCACTAACACAAGAGGGTATCGGATATACCACAGCAAGCCATCACTATCATTAACTGCTGCAAATTTTAACTTTTATTCGAAGCCCAAATAAAGTTAAAAAATGTAATCAAATTCCTTCCAAAAAATCACCAAGTCACAAAATGTTCTAAAAAAATTGCAGATTACGGGGAAATCTCTCTTCACATTGAATGAATACTGGCAAACTACAATACTACACCTGTCCAAAACCTATATATTGAGGGCAGCATTTGGGTAAGGTAAAGGCAAAAAAAATGGTTCAGAGTCAGATGGGGAAAAAGCGTACAGGTAAAACAGGCAGGAATTCTAGTATAGACAATGTGTCTGTGAAATTTTTCAAATCTCTGAACATCTGCGAGTCTCAGTGAGTACTGAGGAGAGAGGTAAGTCTGAGATATTGTGCATTACACATATTCATCCAAGTTTTCAGGAACAATGAAACTTCTGGAAACTTCATACTTAACCATAAATACACCCAAAATTCAAATTGACTTTCATGGCTTTAAAGATACTTTTATCAGAAGTGTGAAAGAACCAGCCATTCCATGAAGACCAAAGTGTAACCCAGAGCTAGGAACCGAGAGATGCGACATACACCCTGATATAGGCAATAATGCAAACCATATACAAGTGACCACCAGAGTTTCTCATGAAATTACTAAGAGGCAAGTAAAATGAAAAAAAAAAAACCCACATTTTACTCAGAAGTCATTTTTATGACTCCCAGGAAATAATTCAACCTCAAAAATCCACTGATGCAATTTCATGACATATTCAGGTGGAGATATTAATTCTGATGAAAGTGAAATGGTGCATGTTTCAATAAGATTAACCCAATTCCAGGGTCATTAGCTTCACACAAAGTTTTTTGTTTCACAATAACAGTTCTCCTAATTGTCTCCTCATTTACTTCTGGTTCAAGGATAAGTCCCTCGGACACTTTCCGCCACCAGGTTCAAAGAGTAACATCACAGAGGTTGGGAAATATGTTCTATTCCAACTACTGCCAGTGAAATGTTGCATTCCAACTACTGCCAGTAAAATCATTTAATAAAATATCACTTAACTTGGAACTTTATGACTCCATGCATTTTTGGCCCATACCTGAAACTACAATGTAATAATCTCCTCAACAGTTAGACATATTAAAGGCTTAAATGGACACTCACACATTTCAAGTGACTAATTCAATTTCTGAAGAACACTTTTTAAAGTATCTATCTTCCTCTTGTGATAAAGTTAAATCTGACTGGGGAGGTTAACAACACAAATCTTTAATGCATTCCCTTTTGAAAACTGCACAATTTCAAATTTTTGTAATGTAATAACAGCCACTTGCATCAATTCACAAAGTATATATATGTAAAAAAAAAGAAAAAAAAAAAGTTAAGTCCTTATCGATGATAATATCGGATCAGGCATTGTTTCATTGGTCACGTGATACCAGAGCTACAAACAGGCCAATTAAGCATACACTAATACTAAGAATATCCAACATGCATGAATTTATTGTTAATGTTGAGGAAAAAAAGGATTTTATTTTTTCCATGACAGAATTGCTCACAAGATCAGTTTCACAATTACACTAGAAAAACAGAGTAGAAAAAAGAAAACACTACAGATTTCCCCAAGATGAAGGACGAAAATGCTAACATTAGGATCCCATCAGTCTGCATGTGTGAGCTTCAACTGGTGGCATGTCTACTGATGCTACATTGTTTGCTGACCCCATCTCATCCATTCCTTGAAAAACAAGACAAAACAAAAATACATTTAACTTCTTGTGAAAAAATCAGCAAAAATTTATTTTTAACATGTGAAAGTGGAAGAAACAATCTACACCCTCTGGAGAACCTTTGCCTTAATTCCTATGCGTGATTCTTGAGATATTAGCCAATGAAGTTACCTCATTTGTCATTCAATGTAGACTTGAAGCAAGCAGGAGGGATGTCACACACACCCTGATGAGCAATGCCTTGCATATTTAATGTATTGTTGTTAGTGTTTGTATGGGCAACCAGGGTACCTAGCTACCCACCAGATGTTCTGTTACCGTTCCAAATTTACAACTCGACTCCTATAAAAAGTTGCCTGAGAAAAATGCTTCTTTGTCAAATGCCAACTTACAAAAGGAATAAAAAAAATCACAAAATTAAATACTTCCCAGTTGATTTAACTTCTTTGTTATCCAGTAGAACTGCACCCTCATATATCCTACGAAATACTTTCTCACTTGTCAACAGAATAACCTAATGAACCATGATCAAAAATCACATTACTATACCATAGCACTAAGTCAAAAGCACTCTGAAGAAAACAAAAAAATGAAATGGGTAGATCATATTCCACAAGAATTTTGTCACTATACTCTATGAAATTAACTTTTTGTCCACAAGGTATTAAGGAGTGGGTAGTACATGAAACAACATGCACCTATTAGTACCCCTTTAAGTGCTCCAGTAACATCCCACAGAAAACATACTTTCGTGGAACTATCCTGACTGGTATTCCAAAATTATCACCAGGTCACCAGCTGGCATATATAACTGGGGAGTGGTCACTCTGATAAACAGTTGACAAATCCTCCTTATTGATTGGTCACCATGACAAATACCCCTCATTGGTGAATCTGAACAGAGGCTGATAAATACCACCAACTGGTCACTCTTATCAGTGGATGACAAAAATTACCATGAACTGGTCACTCTCACAAATACTTACCATTGATTGGTCACTCTGTCCCTGGTGCATCTGGGGGTTCCACAGTCCATTACTGTCCAAGGGCAAACCAGGCTGGTATGGCATTTGTGAGGGAGGGGGAACACTTGCATGGAGTGATTCCCCTATCATGTCCATGGTTGAGTGCATATATGCATTCATCTGGGGTACCTTCATGACAAAAAGTACAAGTTGTTACCAATTATGTAACTAGAATGTTTACTTTTCATAATTTGCAAATTCATTTATTGGAGGTGTGGGGTTCACCACAAGCAATCATTGCTGGCCATTTAGTACTTCTGTACCATGCAGCAGCAATACATAACACTACACAAGCTCTTATTGATACAACATGACTTTTGAACTGCTACAAGGGGTTTATACTGGTAAGATGCTGGGCTTTGTACAAGAAAAAACCTAACAAATGGAGGGGACCTTTTGTTCAAAGAACTTGCCTACAAAACTATTGCAGTGAAAAAATGGTATTTTGAGGGATTCTTAGTTGTGGCTCCTCTTTTTCAAAGGCAAACTATCATTCCACTTTTATTTTCTCTTTCTGCAGCAAAAATGTTATCCTTTTCTAGACCCCTCATCCATTAAGACTTAACCCCCACCCTTAAAGGAAGACGATATTATAAGAATGACATCAAGACTTTGTCTATAATGTGCCACTGTATTGGTACAAAAAAGACACTCAGCCAGACCATGGTATCAACTGTCACTGGAAATTGGAGACTTTCTTCCCGTTGCCTCAAACAAAATGCTTTGCTACATATAAAAACTATACAATAAGCAACATACCATGGACATCTGCCCTGGGAACGGGTGACTCCTATCTCCCATAGGGAGCGAGTTCTGTATGACTGAGCCTCCTTGAGGTATCTGACTGGAAGTCTCATCCATATCTGATGTACCATACCATGACGAACCACTAGAGCCTTTGTCTCCTGCAGACGATAGAGGACAGGAGTCAAAATTGAAAAAAGGTGGAAAATTTTTGAAGCATGTACTTCAATTCTTTCTCATGCTCACACTTTCTGAACATGTCATAAAACAACCATACATCAATACATCATATCAGTACTTCTTACAATGTCATGCTAGTATTTATACCTGAGAGTGCACCTTAATACACTTCTGATGCTAGTAATGGCCACACTTTTTCTTTTTCACCATCAAAAAAGCACTGCCAAACAAGTCACGCTTATACCCCTTGCCTGTTCGTGCTAATAATCTGAATCACATAATTCAAGTCCTTGTATGCATGACATACTCCAATGTCATACTTTTCACAAACTCGCAACAGTTCTCCTTACTGGTGCTTTCTTATAAACGTGGTGACAATTATTATCCAGCACTTCATTCTCATCAATATTAAGTCACATATCCAACCTGAATGATTACAATACAGAGAAACAAATCTGTATAATTGACACCACTGACACTTGAATTACACACAAATGACTCACCTGAATAAGACCAGATGCTGCCCCCTCCTGCTGAACCAAGAGGGTTCACCAAGTCCCCTCCCATTGTGGCAGGGAACCCAACAGGAGTCTTGCGTTGGTGATGCTGCTTGTGGCGCTCTGTCCCAATTGGCACCATGACCTTCTTCTCCTGACTTGGACTGGTGGTTCCTGACCGAGGGGATGCCCCAGGGGATACTGGTGATCCATTCGGTGGTGGTGTTGGGGTATGATTTTCTCGAGAGATGGGCGCAAAACTGTTTATCTCTGGCATCTGAGGAGCAAATGATGATGGATTGAGGGTGGGCTCATCAGCTGGGCCAAATGAGTGGTGAATACGATTCTGATATCCCTGGTGCTGAACTGGCATCTGATACATCTGATGGGCTGCTGACCCTTGACCTCCATAGGTGTGGGACCGGGTCAGAGCATTACTCATGGGTGGAATATGGGTACCAGGGGGTGCAGAAAGTCTCTTGTACCCAGGAGCCTTGGACTCTTCTGACTGAGTTGGTACATGATGGGACGAGTAATTCAACTCTGGTGGCTGGTTGTCAGGGATTGGATGATGACCAACCGCAGATCCCCACAAGTCACCTCTATCCTGAGTCATCATGAAATTTAGTGTTGCCTGGTCAGTCATGGGCATCACAGAGCTAGAAGGAAGGCTCCCCTTCCCCATGCTGGCCTGGCTAGTATTGTCAGGGACATAAGCTTGGGAACTATCCACTACAACTGGTTTGGATATGGGACCAATTGGTGCTGTGGCATACAGAATCCCCTGGCTTTGTGCTTGAGGTCCTTTCTCAATGGTGCCTGCCATCAGATTGGCCACAGAGGTATGGCTGGAGAAGAGAGAAGAGCTGTGGGTACCTTGAAACACTGGCTCTTGGACAGGGTTTGGCATTGGTACAACTGGATGCTTTACTGGGCTTCCTTGCTCCTGTGATGCAGGTTGCTTGAAGAGGCATCTCACAACATTCTTTGATGGTGTAACGCTTGTATCCAGAGGAGCCTGTGGTTGCGGAAAGGTCTGCCCCTGGTGGCCAGCATTTGGACTGGGCTGCATCTGTTGGGCTGTGGACTGAACTGGAGCTTGAAATGTTGTTATCTCTGGCTGAAGAGGAGCTACAGGTTGAGTTGGTTTCTTGACCTGTGGTGCACCCCATCTCATGTTTCCACTAGCTGCACGAGGCAGCAGGGTACTCTGGGCAGATGATACTATGACAGGAGCCCTTGGAGGTTGACTGGACACTGCCAGACTTCTAGGAAGGTATTGAGAGATGGTAGCTTGACTAGGAGGGGGTTTTGAAATAGCATTAGTTGACTGAGTAGAAGTGGCATTCTTAAAACGTGGACCAACCAAGGAGGATGCCAACGGAACAGACTTTTGAGACTGGCTGGAGGTACCTAACGGGTGGCTGGAGCTCACATTGGCAGTAGGTGTCGACTGGGCAGCATTATTATTTTTCTTTATCTTGGCCATCAACTCAGAGATGTCCTTATCTGGTTCCTTGATTAGAGCTGTGATGAGTTGGGAGGCCTGTCGGGTGGCTTCAGCTGACCCTCTGTGGAAAGTAACAGAGAACAACTTGATTACAAACACTTTTTAAGCTTTATCTGTTCGATGTATCCAACCAAACTTTTATTTACATTAGTCTTGGCAAATAATGCCTGAATAGAATGTAGAAGGGAACTTTGGCAACAAGTAGGAAGTCCTGTGAAAAATGCACCAAACTAGTTACAGTTATGCAATTTTTAGAAACTGTTAAAAGAATTCAAACAAATTTCGTAAAAAAGGTTAAAATTTACATCATATGATGAGCAGATAGAATTGCTGGTAATAAATTAGAAATAAAATCATGGGATTTCATGGTACAATGAAAACAAAAGGACCATACAAGGTCCGGGTACTTTCTACCGGAGTCGCATCACAGTAATCTCTACCCCTTACCCCTATTCAGTCCTTTTACTGAACAAAATCTTCATATCTCCCTTTAAGGGAATATACTTAAAGGTAGCATGCAGTTGCCCCAACCTTCCTTCAAAACATCAGCCTAGTATAATTACCAAATCTGTCATTTTTCTCACAAATACCTTTCATGATGGTTCCCAATTCAAGTATTGACTCATTTCACATCACATTATGGTAGCGTACACAGCCATTTCATGGCACACATGGAAAGTTTGTATGTAATTTGCTCTCGACCCCTTTGTGCATTTAGAAGTGTGCCAACTCTATGAAGTGCCAACCCAACTGACACCAATGCTTCACTTTCATAGATTGGTCGCTTTGTGCATGCCTACACATCTGCACTTCACTTATTCACTTAACATGGCAGATTTCTTGCATTGCCATAAGAACCATGACAAAATTTTAACTTTCAACCACAAAAAGTAACCATACGTGATTAAACATACACAAGGTGTGTTCTTTGGAGTGATTACTCTTCATCTTAACTTTTATTGTATTACAAAAGTTTTCAGCATTTTTCAAAACCTACAAGAAATCCTATAAAGCAAATTCTGTCCCTGATAACACATTCTTCAAATTATGTAAAAGGGAAGAAGTTAACAAAATAGGAGTTTTTAAAATGAAAAAATATGCTGAAAATAAGTTACAAATGTGCAGTGCACCATTCCTCGTTGCTCTGAAGGGGGGGGCGGGGGGTAATCTGACAAATCTCTGGTGAGTTCTGTCTCTGTTGACTTACTTTATGTTAATGTTTCTTTCTCCTCCTTTGTTGTTCTGCCTCTCAACATCAATGTGAGCCCCTGTCACATCCCTAATTGCATTGATATTGACTCCATTTCTACCAATCACCCTGCTGATGGAGGATGAAGGAATAATCACTTTCTTGGACCTGAAAATAAGAACAAAATGTATACTTAAGGAAACAAAACTAGCAGAATAAGAGTAATAAGGACAGATGGATGTTTGAGTTTGTTGGGGTTGAGAGGGGGAGGGGGGGGTTAATGTTGGTAAGGGCCAATGGCAGAGCTACTTCATCCTAGTTTAAGAAGAAAGTGGGCCAATTATGATATTTTTACACATTTATTTCACTACAAAAGCATTAAGTACTCTCTCAAGACTTGCCTCCAAATCGTTACAAGTGTATTGCCATTTCCTCCAAGGCAAATTTCTTACACAAATTACAAAATTACAATTCAGTTCTTGCATATAGTGAAGGCTAGCTGGATATGTCACAAAACACCAAGGTACCAAAACAGCAAAATTCAAAATCAGTGACCTCTTGTAGATGAAAGGTCATTGCTTTAATGTGCTGCCCACTACTTGAACTCAACCATGGAGAGTGTACTAATCAGAGTCCCTGAACTAGTATCATCAGTTTATGATTAAATCCCTGATGCATTCATTTTATGACACATATAAATTACAACTTACTGTCAAATGGCTTGGATTCATCTTTTTTGGCCAAATTTGGAATCATAAGGCTTACAAACATCATTCCTGCATACACCCAAGCTCTATCTTCCTGGGAACTAATGATATTTCCTACAGGCTCTTTCTTAATAGTGTGGTGTGGAAATTTGGCAGTCTAGATCCATGTTACTCAACCTGGGTCCGCAGACTAAACTTAACCATTATGTGCAGTACACATGACAGAGGATGGGTCTGGTACCCTTACCTTCTAACTACCTCCTTCCAACCCTCTTCTCTTCTCTGTCCCCTCTTTGGACTGGCAGAGGTGAAGTTCCCGATGAGAGTTTGGTGGGCTGAATCACCTGATACAGGGGATTTTTTGCTACCATCTATGGGTGTGAGTCCATTGTACTCACCCTCTCTCCTGTTTGGTATAGAAATACAAAACTCTTTCAATACATAAGACTTTTCACAAGAGACAGAAAATCAAATTTTGCAGAACTTGTTCCAAAGGTGGAAAGTTACCAGCTACAAAATGGAAGTAAAGAAAAAGAGTAATTTAACAGAGGGGTAAACTTTCAGTCTTAGGGCATAACAGCTACCAAAACCTATGCAATCTATACAAAGACATACTTCATAATTAAAATTTACCACTCTGAAAAAAAATGAACAGATATCTAAATAAGGCAAACATTTCATGGCAGAGAGAACTTCACACTGCATAACAACTTTAAGGTACAAAAAATAAAAGGCAAGACAAGCAAACTTCGGACACTACTTAAAGAGATGTGGAAAACACTAGAAACAGCAAATTATGGCAACCCTTCATACTTGGGTGAACCCCTTTCATCCCACATAATTATTGATTCTGTCATGTAATTCACTGAGCTATTTTCTTGCTTAGTGATCCGATACTTAAGTATTGAATTTATCCTTTAAAAGCTCTAAAAAAGTCTGTCCTTGTGGTAAATTGCATCCCCCCCCACCACCTTCCCCCCCAAGTATACCCAACAGCCTACACAAAGGCCACTGAGCAGGGAGAAACACCTCACAACCTTACCCCCTGCTGACAATGCAGCTGCATGGAGACTTGCTAAGGTTTCACATAATTTTTGACTGGAAGGATCATTTCCTTCAAATTTTGCCGTCAAAAATATTTATTTACACCAGAACTTTAAATTGCAGTCTGATACTATCTTCCTCTCATAAAAACACTGTTTAATGTCACTCACAAGGAATGATTCAACTGTCTGCCTTCTTTGGCCAGTTTTTTCTTCGTTCCTTTTCTACCAACAGTGTTCTCCTCTTGTGCCCGTCTCTCTCTCCCATCCAGCTTCAACCCTTTCTTCTTCATCTCTTTCCGTTCCCGAATCTTCTGCCTCTTTTCGTTTCTCTTCTCATCCTCTGCTCCCTTCTCTTTGCCTACTTCTCCCACATTGTCATAAGAGGCAGGGGGTGCACTTTTCATGATGTACGAAGCGGTGGTGCTGGACAATACGGATGTGGAGACGGTGGAAGATGCAGAGGATGTTACTAACTGCATCTTTGATTTCTTGGCACCACTTGTGCGGATGGTATCAGTGGTCCTGACAGGTCCGATGGTGGTTGTGGTAGTGGCAGATGGAGGTTCAAGTGGTACGCGTTCCTCTAAACCTACAAAAGACACAGCTTATCACGTTATTTTTTCAAAAAAATTATATTATTCTGCAAATTTTGCAGCACTTACTGCATAGGAATAGAGTTGGTTCAAAAATATGTTCAACCTTTAAAGAAGAAAACAGGCTTCTTGAGTAATTTGCAATTGCCAGTACACAGATTTTTTAAATAACTTACAAAATTGCTAAGACATCAAAGTAGACCTTAGCCAATTTCTCATCTAACAGTGAGCATAGCTTGTAAAATCTGCCTCATCTATTTCTTGCTAGGTACTTACCTAGGCTTGTGCTAAGTTAAACAAAAGATTAACTAATACAATCCCCACTATCAAAGCAACTTAAACAAGATTTGTTGATTACGTTTTAGGTATGCAAACTAGTACATGTTGTGCATAAGCACTGTTTATGAATCTGTTCTCAATGCATCTCTAAGAAACCAAGTATGGCACCAGTGACAGACCCCAAACATCACCCAGTGAGTACACAATGCATCAAGATATTTTAAAGGGACTAGCTCTATACCCACAGAAGAGGAAAAGGCAGTGGAATCAATGTGTTTCATTCTCCGAAGTCTGTGACATGTATGATTTTCATTTCGACTTTTGGTACCCTTCTAGAACCTAAAGCCGAACGCACACAGACCACAGAAACGCGAAACACAAAACAAAAAACAAGTTTTCGTGCCGACTTCTGTGTGCGTTGGACAAAGACCAAACTTCGTATTTTCGTCCGAAACACGTTTAGCTAAACACTTGTTTCGCAAATCAAGCAATGCTTGTTTCACGAAACATTGTTTCCTGAACACGAAACATGTTTTCTGCCTCGTGTTTCGCGTTTTCTGTCGTCCCTGTGCATTCGGCTTAAAAAAGCACTTGCAAATGCCCCATAACACCACCTAGGGTGTATATATCCCAAGATGTCTTAAAGGTCCTCACTTTCTGCTGTAGAGGATGGAGGACTATCCTCTTCCTCTTCTTCCTCCTCCTCCTCCTTTGATGGTTCTGGTGAGGTGCTGCTAGTTGTCGTCTTCTGCTGTTTCTCTTTTCTCTTTTTTCTTTTCTTTTCCCGCCTCTTGGCAGCTGCTGCTTTTCTAGTCTCTTCTCGGGTCTGATGATTCAAGTGACAAATAAGAGGAATTCAACCAAACAAATCTAATATTACATCATTTAGCCCCCCACTCTACCAGACTCTAAATTTGGCTTTCTGATATCACACAATAAATTTCCATCAAATGCCTTTCATATTTGTCTCATAAGTGACTAGAAAAAACAAGAATGATAGGGGCTGATGTTATATAAAGAGTGAGAGGGAACCATTCTGTAAAAGATCAAGAAATTTTGCCCCTAAATGGGAAAAAGAAATATAAATTAGGCCAGGTCTACATTAAGGCAGAAGGATGTTAAGGTCACAAGCTTCCAAAGGCCCTTTTATTTTTCTTTCTTTAAATTTTATGAATTAAAAATTACAAACCCTTTCAGACTGATTCTACATTTTAGATAATTTACAGGTGAAAAGTCTGTTTTTTCGTTTTGCTCACTAATTTTCAAAATTCTAAATAACAGTTTAACACATCTTCATACACTGAATACTGTGGAAACGAGACTAAATATGACAGCCTGACCAGTTTCTTGTTTGGGTCCATAACATTCTTTGACTTTACCTCATTTTGTGCTTTTATTCTTAGTCCCTTATTTTCTCTGACTAGAGGCTTTGCCTCATTTCTAGCCTGACTGGGAGCTCCAATAAAGCATGATGAAAAAAGTTAATCTTAACTTTTCTAAAAGTAGACATTTTGCACATATTCAAATGAAATCCTAGTTGTATACAAAGGGACAAAGTTTTTGTTAATTATCTTCCCCTGATTGTCCTACCTTCTCTGTCTCCAGCTCCTCCAATAAGCTATTAGCATTCTTGTTAGCTTCAGCAGCCTGACGGTCTTTGGCAACGACTATAATCTCAAATGATGTGCTGCATTTCTTGTGCAATTCCTGTGAAGACAACATTTAAGTCAAATGATTAAAATCTTTTGAAGGAAAGGTTCTAAAGGCAAAATATGAGATATCTCTGAGTCTAAACATAGCTGTCTTACATACATATTCACTTAAGTTACTAACTCTCATATGTACATTAGTGTGAATGCTATCAGAGAATTCTATATATACTCTTGCCTACCTTTCCATCTGCTTCACTTTTTGGTCAAATTTCCTTCTTTAATCCTTCAAAAATTACCATTGAAAACAATATCCCCCCTTCCTGGTGGGTGCATTCACAAGCAACTAAACCTACCCCTTGCTACACATAACAGAGGTGGCTGGTCTGAGGGGTCATGCCAGTTGTGAGCCCAGATGGGAGTGCCCACTGGCCTAACCGCGGCGGCAGATTCGATGACTACCACTGCCAGCCTCCCTTCTTCACCTTGACACCATTATAAGATGTAGCAAGGGGTAAGTATATGTCTGCGGCGTTAATGCATAGATACAACAATGAGATAAAGAGGAACTATACTTCATGAGCTACCAGACTCACCTTATCAGAAATAGTAGCTATGAACCGAAGACACTCTGCATCTGATGGGAACTGGTTGACATGCTTCACCATCCATCGTACAACCTTGACATGACCTTTTCTGAATGCTGCCATCAGACAGGACATCTTACGATTGTCCTGACTGTCAATGTCTGCCCCCTCTTTCACCAAGAGTTGTACTACGTCTAGATGGCCTCCTGAAAAGAAACACAAATTTAATGTCAATTAAATAAAACATTAATTTTTTTTGTTGGATAGGTGTCGCTTTTGGCCACAGTCGAATGAAATTGACAACAAGGACATACCAGAAATGTGGAAAAGGATCTATGGAAGGGGAAACTTATTTGCCAGGATTTCCTATGTTTCCAGGATGGCTGAGAACACGAT
>WURT03073057.1:0-13351 GCA_009936505.3 Holothuria glaberrima
GAAGGCCAGAGGGCCGAAAGCTTGGAATAAATAGTGAAAGACATTAAAGCGACGTCCACCTCATCTTTTGAACGTATGACTCACACTTATATATATATATGTATATATATATGAATGCTAAAAGACCCCCTTCATTCAAGCTTTCCATCCAACATTCACCCTGCCAACAATCACCAGTGTTAATTCAGCGAAATGTTAAAAATATGAGTAAAATGTAGTTCTCATCAAGTGGTCTAAGAACCTGTTAAAGATACCTTTCAATGAGTCACTAAGTTTGTTACTACCCTTAAGCTCCCTTTGAATTCTCATCGCGTCGACGTTCTTAAAATCTTTGTTTTCACCCACAGATGTCTTATTCATGCATTGTCCCTCTGAATCGGTATGTCCCCCCTTTCCCTTGTGTTGATAAATGTGACAGCACGATGGTTGCTAGCTCAAGTCAAAAGTCGGTCAGTTGATGCCATCAAATGGAACTATCCAATTTAGTCCTTCCGAGAGTTATTCCGATGAAGTACTTTATTCCTTTTGTTCAGTCTCGTAGAGATTAGGCCTCTTGACCCACTGTTTAAGACAATATCAATTAAGTTATCATAAACGACACAACAATTACGTTTATTGCGCACGTCTCTTTTTTCAATATTTTGCGAGTCGGCGCAATTACTCTCCTTCTAAAAAAGGAGGGAGTTGTTATCGCAACCCTGGTAAAGCGAAATCATTGGCGTCATAGACCCACAATAAAGTCGAGTACTTTTTAGGTCTACCATATGCCATAAATTGGATAAAAATATTTTTCAGATCTTTCCAGTTGCACTTTTTTCAATGTTGTCTTGCAATTGGAACGTGCGCAGATATAAAAAAATGGTGTGATAACATTCAGTGGAGGGATGCATTTTTCAAGGACGTGCTAAGTACACTGAAGTGCTTAATACCAACTCTCCACCGCTTAGCTAGAAGACACGCAACGTATCTCTTTCCTTATTTGGCTTTTATCCTCATAATGGTGCTTCGAACTTTTCTTAGAATATCGTTCCCTAAACTATAGGGTTGGGAGATTTTAACTTTCCACCGTAACGATAAGGGAAAAAATCATGAGGACAATCCACAAAGTTATATATCGCATCGCTAGAACACGCAATAAGCTATAGAATACACTGGCGCAGTCAGTGTAGAATATGCTTCGATATTGAAGCCCACTTGTGAGTCACTGCAGTCGATTCCACTGCCGTATCCAGAAGTGAAAGTAATGTAACACTGAGGCCATTATGAGCATGCTAATACACCCTAGCCCGTCTTAGCGCCTTTTCGGTCTTTTATGCGCTAATTGTCGTGCTTTCACGCAAAAGCATAAATATCATTGCACTGGGGTAAAGTTGCCTTTAGTCACTCAATGAAAAGGCCCACACCGGCGCGAATGTTGAAACACCAATGTAAGACAGAAAGTACTCATGCTACCTTTATGTGTTTTTAAAGTTTTATTACCTGTTTAAGAAAAGGGAAACACCTAACACTGCCTTGTCCAAAGTGTTGGAATAGCGTTTAAGCAGTCCATCCAAACAATAAAGGTAAATAAAGATCACTCACAGAAGTAGTAGAAGATCACTCCAAATATTGTTTAAATTATCATAAAAAAGTAACATCAAAAACTATGAAAATAGGTAATGACTGCACTCAATCTTTATTCCATTCAATCCGGCTACTTGTTGAACAAACCAATGGGAGTGCTGTTATATATGAATATGCAAAAGACAGCCCAACGGAAGGTGTCCACGTATATGCCAGCGAAATAGTGCTAAACAGTGAACACATTATATTCACGTTGTAGTCTAACCTACGTACTTGAAAAAACTGACTGTATGGTACCATCGGACCATGCAGCAATATCCGAAAGGTTTTATTGGTTGCATGATTCTGAAGGCAGACTTGAAGAAAATAGTACCCCACAAGACTGGCCATCGATATAATATGTGAGTCCTACCTCTGAGGAATAATACTGAACAATTCTTGAGTCGTTCAAATCCTCAATGGTCAACGGTGTCACCTTAGAGTCTGATATCTGAGATGCTTACCCTCTGTCGCAACGTCATACTTTCCCTGTTACGTTCCACAGCTGGAATGTACACAGTTGCCATGATTTAACCAGGCAGTTATAATTCAACAGACACAAATTCTTTTACATGCTGGAAAATCTTGGAGAAACTATCTACAGCAGTCGAAATTGACAAGGAAAAAAAATAATTGCTCACAGAGCGAATCTTACGTTTTGTAAGAAACCTCTATCACGGCTAAGGAGGTCAGCTTGAATTTGGACCTATTTTGGTTTGGAATGTCATGCTGTAGGTTAGTGCCTCTTACTAGTGATCGGCATCTCACTCTCACTCGGGACACAAGTTTTCGTCAATTAGTGTATCGTTGTACATTTTACCTAGATATGTACCGCTAAAGGACAAATGCTCGCGATGCGAGGAGGTACACAAGTGTACAGGTGTAACTGATTACCGTTACTAGCCCTTGCCTATTAAAGCTAGTGGCGTTAGTATGCAAGTGTCTTCTGGAGTAGTGTTAGTGGATGAAATCTACTAACAATGGAATTATGATAAAAAAACATGCCTTTGTTTAAAAAACCTAAGGGTGCTGCGTAGTAAACAACCTTCAAAATCACACTACTTCCAGATACGGCATGAGTAACCGCAGCACTAAAAAACCCAAAATGCACAGTAATTCGGTACGTGCATCTGCGTGATTCATTGAATATCCATATTGTGTTGTGATAGGTGTGGTTTAAGCTAGTTGTAATGAGAACGTTTTTTTTTTTCAAAAAAGTCTGCAGATTTTGACCGTTTTTACACCGTTCCTTTATATTTTGCCATTCACACTACCAGTTTTAGTCGCTACATAAACAACTCCATCCATGATTAGCATAGTTAGTGTATTGACGAATAAAGAACTTTAGACCGTATGTTTTGCCCTATTCTTGAACAGGTAACATCACCTGGGCGTAAATCCAAACAGAATAAAGAATATGAATCTTAAACTCCATCGGCCTACAAACTACATGATAGCGCTTATTGAAAACAAGTCGGGACAGAATAGAAAGACACATAAACAACATACAAAGCTAGGGTTATCAGACTTCCGGATTTACCCGGACATGTCCCCTTCCTGCAGGCTTAACTAGGCGTCCAGGCGAATGTTTAACTGAACGTGACCGTATAGTCTGTCCTAAACTAAGGTAGTCACTCCCATAGAAATTAAAGTAAGGGAGAATGCCGTCTGGCGATTTGGACTGAAGCTATGATTTGGCTATAGGCTTTACGTCAACAAAGCAACGAGCGCGTATTTCAAATATCATGTCGTTGCTTTTTCCTCAGTTATTAATTTTCAATTCAATTCAATTCAACTTCATTTCAACCAGTACAGGACACAAAAATTTACAGTAATCAGTATAGCATACAAAGAATTTACAGTAATCACTAGACATAAAAGCAACATTATTAGATGATCGGGGGATTGCACCAGGAAGCTACTGAAAGCTTGTGGGATATGCATCCCCTGTACAGAAAGTAAGAATACAACAAAACTTGGAAAATAACTGGACCTATTAAACACGATTAAGGACAGAGACATTAAACGAAAAGGAGAAACAAAGGAAAAAAGGCATGGCTAGATAACAATATCAATGCATTTTAAATGTTATAAGATAGCAAGTAGGATTTGAAATTGTTTTTGAAGCTTAATAGGGAGGAAGAATTTCTTATTGAGTCCGGGAGAACATTCCAAGTGAACGGCCCTAAATATTTTATGTTACGTTGGCTAATTGCGGGTCTACAAAATGGGATGGTATAATAAGAACGGTTTCTGGTATCATACCAATGACCAAGAAGAGCAAAACATTTGGTAATAAGTTGTGGTAGGATTGGAACATGAATACAGCTACTTGATGCTTAGTTGTATCAAAGACGGTTAAAGAGCTGTATGTCTTAAAAATAGGTTTTTGAATGGTCCAGATGTGACTTGCCATCGATTACACGAAAGATTCATTTTTGAACAACGAACAGTTTATTTACGTGTGTAGAAGCAGCATTACCCTAAATAATAGTACAGCAGGAAATAAAAGGCAAACTAAGGGAATTGTAAATAATAAGAAGGATCTTCTTCGGAAGAAAATATTTTAACCTTGTGATGATACTGGAGCCGTTAGTAAGCTTCCTGCAAATTATGTTAATATAAGGTACCCAACTCAAATGACTTTCAATAGTGACTCCTAGAAAGGCAGCGGAGTCAGCAAAAGGAACAAAATTGTTCTGGATAGAGATACCAGTACTATTACCAAGACTGAGGCGATTCTGATAGGGGTGAAAAGGAAAGCTGTAGATTTTTTGGCATTTAAATGAAATTTGTTGGCAGAAAACCAAGTGATGACATTCCTGATGTCACTATTAATTTGATGAATAAGAGAATTAATATCGGAGAAAGAATATTGGTGTCGTCAGCGTACAAGGTAAACATAGAACTGGGACTTGCTATGGGCAGATCGTTAATGTAAATCAGAAACAGTAAGGGTCCAAGAATAGATCCCTGGGCAACACCAGGGTTGATAGTACGGAGATGAGATTCAATACTGGAAATACTGACACGCTGCGCCCCTTTAGAAAGATAGTATTTAAACCAGCTTATGTCTGTTCCTCTTATACCGTAATGATACAACTTGTATAAAAGAATGTCGTCATCCAGCGTGTCAAAAGCCCTGGAAAGGTCAAGAAAAATACCACATGAGAACTTATTCCTTTCAAAAGCACTAGTAATATTGTCAACAAAACTGATCAAAGCATGAGTCATAGATTTCCCTGGAAGGAAGCCATACTGATTTTTATAAATAATTTTAAATTGTCAGAAAACTAAACAAACGATTGCATACAATTCTTTCCAAAATTTTTGAAAAAGCTGACAGGACAGAAATTGGTCTATAGTTACTCTTCTGGGTTCTTTCATTGTTTTAATAGATTGGGACGACTCTAGCTTGTTTCATATCGGTTGGAAAGATACCGTTTTTTAATGATAGATTAATAATATGACGTAAGGGCTTCGCGATATAATGAGCCACTACTTTTACAACTTTGCGGTTAATTTCATCATGTCATGGGCTGGTTTCTTTTAAATGTAAGAATTTAAAAACTTTGGAATCGTCCGTGGGATGCAAAAACATACAGTGTTCATTGATAGGTTGCAAGTAAGTCACAAAAGAAATATTAGCATCATTCACGTACTACTAGATAGGGTTTGTCTAATACTTACAAAGTAATTATTAAAAATAAGAATTAGCAGAGAAACAACAAGTTTTTAAGTTAGGAGTATAAAACAAAACACTTTATCCCCTTTCTGGAGAGAAACTCCTTTTGCATTCCAATTCTTTTGGGAAGACTCGCCTGCTTCTTTGTAGGCATAGTTTGTTAGGAAATTAAAAGAAGGATCTCGGTGAAGAATCTGCATGCAATTTTTGTCATGGGCATACTTTTAAGGCAAAAGTCCTGTTGGCTTGACCCGTGTAAATCACTGTTTGCACTCTGTACCGTATCTCCTGCCATTTTTAGGGCAATTATACACGAAATTATTCTTGCGAAAACACTTTTCCAAAGATTAGCCGTACATCTCCAACCTCTGTCAGGATCATAAAGCAATCTAGTATGATGAGTGGTTACGTACAGTTACACTTATAGCATCATGTTACAGACTTAAACTGAATATGTCCTTACACATTTTTTTCAAAACATTTTAAGGCGCGCTAAGAGCGCATCCTTTATCGGTAGATGGCGAATCTGAATACATGTACACAGGAAAATCGCTCTGAAACATGTTTGTAATTTTAAGTCCCCGAACCTGTGGTTTTCCCTATCCTCCTTTCGCTCACTCTCTATTAGATCTACATGCTGATCGTCTGAACTTTACTTGCTCATGTTACATGATTATCGGCATTCTGTAAATACCGCAGAGCTACTGGATCCTCGCCTGCTGGATCCACACCGGGAAATTACTCTTGAAGAGTCCGGCATAGGGTCATTGGATCCTACGCCTTCTTAAGAGCGCTCCTCAAGGAGTAAAACAGTGTCGCACTTGTTCATGTGTGGAGACTTTCTACTATGCAAGGTCTTTTTGAATTAAGGTGTAAATTACCAAAACATGAGATCGCAAATTTAGAAACGTTTAGATGGAAATTAAGGCCTGGGAAGTTCTATCCCCTGCCCTGCACGATGCATTTTGGAGTCCTGGGGGTACGGTGTCGAAGGGAAATACTATTTTCGGGCGTCTGGTAAGTTTTTTTTTGGGAGCTGAACGATAAAGTGTAGTCTAAACTGTGTAAACTGTCTCTTATGCCGCTTAGAGACCAATTTGAACTTGCATTGAGTCAGGAAAAACTGCAACATCAAAACGACAAAGTTGGAAAGATCGAAACATGAAAGAATCAAAGGACCGAAACGAAAATGTCGAAACATCGAAACCAAAAAGTCAAAACATCAAATCATAGAAATTTAGGGGACACCTCCTGATGTCTGGATTTCAGGGTTACTAGCTCCTTGGTGTCATGCTCGACGGAATTAACAGACAATGATAAAGTGAAAGTATTGCTAGCGTTCCCACCAGTGAGAGGAACGAAGTACATTCAATCTACTGTATTACATAAAAATTACTGTCGTCGAGAATAAATCGCTTCGGTAAGAGTTACTCCAGCAATAGGCGAGTGGTAACAATTAGTTTTGAAATAGTGGCGCTATACGCAACTCCTAGACTAACAAGGACGGAAGAACAGGGACCCACGATTGCAATATTTTTTTTGGGGGGGGGAGGGGTTACAGCCTATCATCTGCTCAACGATTTCAGCTACCCTTGTAATGACAATTCTAGCAAATATTTGTTACAAACACTGCTCACCTCTCAAGATGTATGTGTAGAAGTATTCCTCAAAGACTGCACACTTGTTTAATTGTACTCACAATTCTTTAAACAGTCAGCATACAGCTTACAAGCTTTATTCCTTTATTTATTCCTAAGTTGTTTTTTTTTTCTTCTTCTTTCATGTGCTTTGAAAATTGATCTTCAAAATGGTTCCGATGGTCTGTAGTATAATATATTGCAACGAGGCGGACGCGGGTAACCAACGTGAAAAATGGGACGAAAAATTACTGCTTTTGGACCATTTCGTCCAAAATCTTCCAAAATCATCCTGTCATCAAAAATCCTCAAGGACAATTACACATTCCAGTATCGCTATCTGGACTATTCCATTGAAAAACAGGAACAAATTAACGAGCAGGGTGGTAAACCTTCAAGGTTTCTTCGTGTTTTAGAAGATACAATTAAGTTTGTCCTTCAGCCGTAAACGGCAATAATTGAGGACATCCCCATTATAAAGTAGAACAATCGGCTTATTACGCCATAAAGCATTCCTTTGTTCGTAACCTTGAAAAAATGGTCTAAAAGCAGTGGTTTTTCCTACCAAAATCGTCCAAAAGGCGCAGGACGAAAGTGGAGGAAGAAAAAACGTCGTCCAAAATCTTCCAAAGCCGTCCCATTTTTCACTAGGGGTACTTGAAGGGCACATTTTCGAGGATAGGCACAAACTGTGCAAGTTATGAAAAGAGATAGGGATGAAAAGATTGAAATCAATTCATCTTGGAGTAATTTACGAATTACCTTGGGGGCACAACTGATCCTGTTTAATGTACACCTCATTGAATAATAAACTATCGGTGGGTTTTTGTATTACCCAGAAAATGGGATAAGTATCACCACAAGTGGCTTGCATGTCAACAGATGCTATAGTGAAAAAATCGACGAAACTGTAACAGAAATAGTTACCTTTAGTTGCCGGTGGGAACCCTTCTTCTGTAAAAATAAATAAATAAGAAAATGAAACGTGCGCGTGCGCTTGTTTGGTTTAACATAAGAACAAAACTTTAGAAAAAAAATTATTTCATGATAAACAGTAGATATTCCAAATTTGCTAAAGACTGCTGAGAAACTGATGTACATACAAATTAAAATAAGACTATATAAACATGGGAATCTTTTAGAAAACGTGGTAAAGCGATGAGAGGTTAGGAGTGTATAGGGTATTAGACGAACGCAAACAGGGTTCCTCGGGGTGGAGGAGAACTTACACAGCATTTTCTAAGCAAAGTTATGGACAGGCATGAATTTCTACCGAGGGGCAATATAAGTTCCAATGCAGTTTAGAAATAGAGCCTCAATTTGCCTTTCAATTCTTTTGGGAAGACATATTTTTGAAAAATGAAATCTCAGCGGCTTACCAGACATAGTTTGTTAGAGAATTAAAAAGGATCTCGGTGAAGGGTGTGCATGCAAATTTTGTCATGGGCATAATTTTAAGACAAATTCCGGCTGGCTTGACCCGTATAATTCACTGTTTGCACTCTATACCGTGCCTCATGACCATTTTAAGGGCAATAATACAAGAAAATATTCTTGCCAAAACACTTTTCCAAAGATTAGCCGAACATCTTCAACCTCCGTAGGGACAACACATTAGATACCGGGACCATAAGATACCGGGACCATAAAGCAATCTAGTATCATGAGTGGCCACGTACAGTTAAACTTTTAGCATGTTTTAGGTGTTTGTAATTTTCGTCGACGAAAAATATGAATGCTTGTTTAATATTTCTTGTGGTATTTCTTCAGTATTCAGTTACTAATATTATCCTGCAGGCTATGTAAAACGACCTAGAAAAAAATGATAAGCAAGATCGCAAGTCGCTTTCTTGACAACAAATGATATAGTGAAAAAGATCTACCAAAATGCAACAGAAATAATTACCTGTATTTCCCGAATGGAAACCCTGTCCTGTAAAAATTAATGAATAAGAAAATGAAACGTGCGTGTGTGTTTGTTTGGTTTAATATAAAAACAAAACTATTATTTCGTGACAAGCATGAGTTTCTACCGAGGGGTAATATAAGTTCTAATACAGTTTTAAAAACCTCGCATTTCCTAATTATGAGGTGAACAATGACGATCGAGGGGGAAAGGGGGCGTCAGTGAATGGTATCCTTCTTCGTGAGTACAACGCAATAAGCTAAGAGGTACATAAGGAACGATGCTGGCACCTTGGATTGCTTGGACAGTACAAAAGAGATTTTTGTTTCACCTGCTTTAAAATTGCACTGGATGCTTAGAACCATTCGAATAACAGGTGGGTGGAGTGGGATGGGAAAGAGTAGGCAAGTTGGAATCCGATTGTCCAAAATTGATGGCCAAGTCAAAATAAAAGTAAAAATTTTATAAGTTCCATGATATTAAATGTAATTTTTGAAAATATTGTCCTTTCTATGGCTTTCGCGCAGAACGTCCATCCCTTTTCTGTAAATGCAAATGCCTGTGAGAACATGTTGCAGACTTTGTACGTAGGCAAACGGAACATGTTCGATTTTTTAAACTTTTCACTATACCAGAAGCGCAGCCTGAGGATGGGGGTTTTTGAGATTGACCGGTCTCTTGTGGATTCACTTCGGCCCTTTATTCAATAAAGTAACCTAACCAAAGGCAGTTAGGGGGAGAGGGAGTAAGTGGAGAGGCTAATGCCTCCTTCCCTCTTTAAAGCCCGTAATCCTGTTTAATCACCCAAACATTTATTTTTAATGCCTACCACGATCTAATGATTGATTGAATAGTGCAACAGGTTCAGACATTTGCAACGACAATCAGGTTAGAATCAAATTGGTCCAATGATAGACAATAATAGAAAATATTAAAAGATGTACGGGTTTCGAAAGACACCGCAGGAATCTAACAGAAATACCGTTTACACTTTTAGCCCTTTTAAACTTTTTTCGAAGGTCGTCGATGGAGGAGGCAGTTGCCTCAATCTTTGTGTCGGTGTTACCGAACTGCTGAATGGAACCGCAGTTTTGGTAAAATACGAAGTACTAGCATTTTGGTGTTCTTAGCATGGTTTCTTACTTTACGTATCACTTTCAGTGTTGTTTGGTGTATGATTTGAAGACAGGGCAGGGGTAGATCTCATTCGTCGGTACGATACCCTGACAACGGAACCCAAAAGTGGGTCTACGGCGATTTCCAGGTTCCGCCCTCTGAACAATTCATTGCAGAATGTAATTTCAGAAATACTTGAATTTTAATTGCTAACAATCACACTTGTAGCAAGTGGATACGTTCTCGCCTGTACTCGTAATCATAAGACGGAAATGTACTCGCACTCGAACTCACATATTTTGGAAGTTATGCATTGGGGCTTATGCAAAATTTTGTACTCATAATCATGTGAAAGAAGTGTATTAATACTCGTACTTTAGCTCACAACCAGAGACACCCCATTTTGTACTGTTACGCTGATGTTCTCACACTAAGAGTCCGGATACAAATTGATTTAATCCACCATTCATCCTGCTTGTATCATTTTGCGGATGTTTTCCTTAAATACGCTGTGTAATAACACTACCCTGATAGCAATATTTGGTCCTTCCGACGACGGACCTCCGATGGCCCTCCGTCGGCGTTATGGCCACCGGCGGACCGCCGGCTATTGCTGAGTGGGTCATAGTATATAGATTACTAGACCAAACACTTCGCATAATGTATTATAGTTGAGTATCAGTAGGCATAAAGTAGGTGCAGAATACCTAAATACAGCTGAATGATTTTTTTGCGTGAACAAGTGTTAAGTTACATGTATGCTACATATTCAGTAACTCATAGAGAAATATTTTCATGGGCACGTAATGCAGCGGATTTAGGGGTCGGAAGTCCAGGCCTCACATGAGGGGGTTGAATATTAAAACAACCTCACAATGTAAAGTGCAAAGCTTGTTTGCATTACAGTAAAAAGGCTGTTTTCAGCGCTCCGTGCACTATTCGTGAGTGTTTCTTCATTTTTCATACATAATTTTGAATGAATACACAAACGATCAATTTGTGATAATTGTTCCTGTTTAACCCTTCACGTTTAAGATAGATTTTGAGGTCTACACATTTGTAGAAGATCCAGAGATTTCCGGGCTCTGCCTCAGTTCCTTACTTAGGTCAGTCCCCTGGATTACAACAGGCAATATGGGAAAAGCTTTTTGTCACTGCGCCATCTGCGGAGCTCTTGGACCGAGAGTGGACCACCAAAACAGCCTTCACAGAAAAAAAGGTTCCTTACTCCTGTTGTAAGAGCTTTATATACACTAAGGACAGCTCATTCTCCCCACAATTTATCGTCGCTATTAATTGAATGGACTGAATCACTGCATTTGTGCCATATAAAGTTCATTTATATTTTACAGCAATGGTATGAGTGATTGGAATGGAAACGGGCAAAAGAATGACAGCTCCAGTTACTTTAATAAATTTTAACATGTGGCGCGGGCCGGGGTTAGGGGTGGCGCAGGAGAGTCATGGTTCCATGTGAATTCCTTTCGTTTTAGTGACAAGACAGCTAGGTATAACGAAAGACGAAAATGTATTATTCCAAACGGCGATCATTTGCCCGTATATTTTTTTCTTATCAATCAAAAATGTTTTTCAATACTGAATTGTTTTGGCTAACTTCTCACTCTGTATTGTAGCCAATAGCAAACTGAGGTGAGCCAATTATTTTAAATAAATTAATAGTAATAAATAAAACCAGAATGCAAAATTGCATTGCGGTTCCGATGATTAGCACTGCCATATGCATGTGTAATCCCAAATACTTTCAAGATGTCCCATTCCTTTCAGTCACTGGTTGAATATGATCTTGATATGATTGAAAAAATACAGTTTTGTGTTCATATTTTGACTTGGGAATTCTTGGGAAGCTTTGTGGTTTGGCTTTGATGATTTCCGATGACCTCTGACATCCAACAAAACTAACAGGGGTTTTGTAAAGGAGTTCATGTAGCACCATATGAAGTATGAAACTATCTATGTTTCCTAACTTGAAAAAGGGTTGCCAAGGTTTTCAGAGTATGAACCATAGTGAATCCAGATGACCTTTGACTTTCACCAAAAACAAAGTGTTCTTTCTCTCACTTTAAGGCATCCACATACTGTATGAAAACTATTCAAGCTTCCTATACTGGGATATCGTGTTAACAACGTTATCAGAGTTTGAACCCGGTGACCCCGATGACTTTTGGCCTCCAACAAAACAAAATGTTTCTTCCCCTCATCATAAGTCATCTACATACTAAGTATAAAATATATTCGGGCTTCCTGACTTAAAATATCTTGTTAACGAAATATCTTGTAAACAACAAATTTTATAAAATTTCACCTCTGGTGACCCCAGATGACCTTTGACCTCCATCGATATCAATAAAGTCCTTCTTATTATAAGGCATCCATATTCTAAGTATGAAATCTATTCTGGCTTTCTATTTTAAGACATTTTGTTAACAAAGGTGTTTAGAGTTTGACTCCAGGTGTCCAAAGATGACCTTTGACCTCCACCAAAAACTACACGGTCCTTTTTCTAACCTTAACTAACTTTCTAACTTGAAATATCTTGTTAACAAAGTTTTCAAAGTCTGACGTCTGGTGACCCCAGACAGGGGCGTAGCGAAGGTGTAATCTTTGGAGGGTGTAGAGATCATATTTTGCCGACAGATCTGGTGATGCGTAAAACGAGCGAGAAGCGCGAGCTTTAGCGGGTGGGGTACAGGGGTCCGCCTTAGTGCCCCTGGTGGGGTCAAGGGGCAAAGCCTCTGTCGGGGTCCACCGGGCGAAGCCCCCGGAAGCTGTGAGGTTTTAGCATATTTGTGGGTAAAAAAATTAAGTCCCAGGATAGGTAAATTTTGTTTCATGATACATTAATCAATGCAAAGATTCCTAATAATTTTAACGTGTGAGGCAATTCCTCCCGTCATGCCACTATACTTAAGGAGCTAAACCTGAAATTCAGAATTTGAACACTATGCGTTCAGTATTTGAACACTATCCTCGTCAGGCGTTCAAATACGGTAAATATTCAAATAGGCGTCCGGCCTTCAAAAATGGAGAAAAGTATCCAGAATCATAACACTAGCGTTAAAAATATGCTTCGAACGCCAGGATGCATTCCAGTTGCGTGGAATTTGAAAGGTGGCTATATCGCAAATGGTGCAATATTTGAGTGCATTTCTGCCCTAATGAGAAACCAAAAAATATTGGTGACAAATATTTAACTACGTAAAAATATTGCGCCCCGGACGTACTGCACGGAATCAGTCTACTGTCTGAACTCCGAGATGGAATTAGGGTAGTGGAGCTCGGAGGTTAAAATAAAGGCTTGTGAATTAGGATTAAAACAGACAAATATGATATGCTGACAGCAAGGAACTGGCAAAATTATTCTGGTGAGGCTGATTCTGTCAAAAT
>WURT03073068.1:0-13350 GCA_009936505.3 Holothuria glaberrima
AGAAAAGCTTCAAACTGAAGGTTGTCAGAAGCTGTTTTTAGCTCCAGAGAGGAAAAGCTTATTTTCAAGCCCTGCAACACTAACTCAAATGTGCACCAAGGGACTATTCTTGGTATGAATTACACAATGCAGTGACAAAAATATTATTACAAGATGAAAGATAATCCTAGATAAATTGACATACTGGCAGATACTTTGCAGGGACTGCATCAGTTGTCTTCAACCACAATGTATATATTTTGAAGAGCCCTTCCTATAAACAGGGTAGCCAGAGCTAGAAGACTTAGTTTAATGACATTAGTTACAGTCTGTGATGGGTAGTGAACCAAGATACTTAAAGATCATTCCACACATATAATAAAGGTGAATATCGGTTACTTTAAGTAGACTGTTAGCAGCATAATTGATTTGTTGGATACCTCCTTGGCTTTCCAGTAAGTAACATAAATAGTCTGTTTTGTATTGTTTGGAGAGGACAAACAGTCGAAGCCGAGGCCGTACCATAAAGCACTATACTATAAGAAATCCTTGAATAAATAAATGAGTAATATATTTGGATAGCATGTCTCACCATAATAATATACAATACCTGGTAGTTGTTACTTAAGAATTACTGCTGTAGGCTATGGCAAAGTCTACCAGATCATTTAAAAAAAATAAAGTCATTATGCTCTTCTAAAAAATTTAAAAATTTATCTAATTAATAACTACATTCTGCTCTATCTCATCTTCTTTGTATAAGCAGTTCTTTTGTAAATATTCTTTCATCTTTTGTGTTCTCTTTTCTTACTTACGGTCACTAGCCTTGATAAACAGCAATGTTTGTCTAGTGTCCAGCATATGTTGTTCTGTAAAGACCGTATTTTAAGCTATTGTAATGTCATTCATATGCAAAAATTTGAACTTGGACTATAGGATCACCATGTGTTCAAGTGCATCGACAATCTAGTATTTCTTTAAACTAGTATTCTGTCTTTTTGTTTCCAGGACTGAAGTAGCAAGAGTGATGGTTGAAGAATCAGAGGTTTCCTTCCATAATAAAGAGGAACTTATGCTTGCTACAAAGTTTTTGCACAACAATGGTGAGATTTAGTTTAGAGGAAAGCTCCAAGTCAGATGTTTTGGTTCAGTAAATAAATTCTCATCAAAATTGATTGATCTTGTTGAGTTGGTCAGCGATCATGTGTAGTGTTGAAATTTAATAGCCATATGCTTCCTTCACAAATTTTCATGAAGCAAAAGCCCAACAAAGCCACCATTATTACATAATAAGCCAGTTGGAAAACTTTGATTCACAGTGCATGCTGGGAAGGAAAGTGTGCCATAACAGAGACTACATATGCAAGACAAGTATTTTGTTTAATCAGGCACAATTTTCAAGTTAAAAGTTATGGTTCTCTAGACATCAGTCACAGGTCAAAGACAAATTTCCTTCAGAAAAAAGTTCTCCTTGAAGTTAATCCGTTTAACTTTGACTGAAAAGACTGGACAGTGTGATGGCAATTTGTAAATTGAGGAAGACAAGAAAACAGTTGCTACAAGCCTTTGTGTCAGTCAGAAAATATTCGTTGACTTGATCTGTGATATATGGTACAGCAAAATCCAGTTTTCCATCATTTCTTTTAATGAGACAGTTCCCTGTTAAAAATTTTTCAACAAACCTGCCTTTTCAGTTGACATTTTCCTTAATTAAGTGGGGTCAGAATGGTTGTTGAATCTCATTAACATGAACATAGTCAAATATGGAACTGCAAGATGTTTTAGAGACATTTGTCGATTTTGCTCTTATATGATGCTTTCAAATTTGTTTGGTTAGCCTACAATCACCATCATTTCCCCTGTGTCCCTTCCTTCTCCCACTTCCCACTTTTGTCATCCTGACATTCACGCTTCTTTTCATTTCGTTGGTGTGGTGCATGGCGATGTTATATGCTCGTGGCAAGGAAAGCAAAAACTAGTCCTCGTTAGATTGGTTTGCGAAATGTTTGCCATTAACAGTTAGGGGAATGTCAAGGAAAAGTATGTCAATTGTCAAAAGTACTTCAAAAATAGAGAATTTTTCAGTGGGTATCATTATGTAAAAATTTATAAGGGTTCATTGCTACTCACTAGATTATAAAAAATTGTGTTAAGTACCATCAGATTAAATTATGGTAAAGGGGTCAATTTAGTTTCATTTTACATTAGTTAGGCCTACTCTGTGGAATTGTTAGTTTCTGATACCACAATTTAGGGTATCAATGATCCATGAGATGTTTTCTGACAAAAATTGCAGATTGTGATAATGGTTTTACAACTATGATTTTATTGATAACAATATTTTATGAACTTTTAAGGTGTGTTCATACCAAAATCAAAATCTGCTGCATTTTGCGTGCAGGAGCCACAAAGCAAATGGCTTGTACATATTCCTATGGAACTGTTCAAACAGAAATTGCGTTGTAAAAAAAGTTTATGTGTGAACGGTTCCATAGAAATATGTACAAGCCATTTGCTTTGCAGCTCCCACCTTCAAACTCAGCAGATTTTGGTTTTGGTGTGATCGTACCTTTATGATAAATTTCTCACTTATACTACTGAAGTATGCATGAAAATAGAGGGGCAATATAAAAGTATCAGTTCCGGGTTCAAGAAAGGTTATCACTGGCATTTTTGATAGCTGTACAAAACTTGAATCTGCAGGTCTGTATGGATTCAAAATGTCCTGTGTGTTAGATCATGACTTATTTAAACCATGGAGCTGCTACCTGGACTGGAGAAGAAACTTCAAGTTTACTTAATGCTAATCTAATTAGATCCAGACATGCGTGGAAGAGAAAATCATGTAAGGATCAATGATGAGGCTTAAAGGCCATTTCTCGTCATTCCAGACAGTTCCAGTTCTCCCAACTTGTAACTCCTCCCATAACTGAATGAAGCTCCTGCTTGTGCAGACACAAACCTGTTTTATTCCTTGAGGCAATGTCCTGGTGAACATTCAAGGCTATATTGAGTTATCCAAACACTTTCTTTGCAATGTGTTGAATGTGAAATACTCTGCACCTTTTGAATTTTCAAACTTTAATCTCAATCAAAGAGCAGTAACCAACTGAAAATTTTGATACCCCAACTAAAATTATACTTTGGGGTGGTGAGTGTATGTCTTTAAAGCTATTCAGTTCTTTTGTTTGGTACTTACAATTTACACTTTGTGTCCCTTTCGACCTCATTCATGTCTACTGCTACCCTAACAAATGGATAAAATATAAAAACAATCTTAAAATGTTGAGGAAGTTACCAACAGTCAAGTAAGAAATAAAGGCTAAAAATTCTAAACAACTGGTTTATTGAAGTGATAGGCAAATTCACCCATGTGCTCATCAATATGTAGCAGACAACATGAACCCTATTGTGATAAGTTCCTTACACCTTGAAAGCTTATTGAATCTTCAATATTAAGGTACTAAGGAAAGGGAAAGAGAAAGAGATGAGTGTTGTTAGCTAGTTTTATGAGTTTGACCTTAGCAGTATCATTATTGTCTTCAAAGGTGTTTGGGAAGTTTCTTCCCCTGTCCAAGTATCAGCTCCGTTTAAATTCTCAGGTCTTTTCTACTATTACAGATATCCCACATTATCATACACTGTCCTCCAAAACGTGCTCTTATCCAACCAAGATCACAAAGTCTCTGTCTTTATATAGCAATGTTTGTGTGGCCATGTAGGGCTACTGTTTTGTTTTCACAAACATATTAACAGCAGTTTAAAACAAAGAACCTGTGCATATCACTTAGTAGTCCAAGCCAAAAATCCTTGTTGTAAAATGTTACCCGTCATCTCAGTAAGAGAGATGTGTAAATTGATCCTACTGCAAGAAGAGGCACAGTTTAATAATAAGTTATTCATATCTACATTTTCAGGGGTGCTGCTTTATTACGAGGATGCACTTCTCAGTGATTATTTTTTCCTGGATCCGCAGTGGTTGTGTGACACTCTGGCCAAAATTGTCACCATCCCTGAAATTAACCCGGAGGCCAAAAAAGGTGAGACAGATAATATTTACACTTGGTTAGGGTGTGGTGAAAGCTTAAAATGTTAGTGTATCAGAGAGTTACAAAGGAAGGTTCATAAAGATTTTTTATCAATTTTGTTTCATTCAAGTAAACTCAAATTGCTTTGCATCTAAGTTTCAGATGAGTATACTAAAATTGCAGTTATATGTTTGAATTATTACACTGTGAAGCTACTAATTAGCCAGGAATACATGTCAAAATACTTAAGTCAAACAACTGACAATAATTTACAAGAGAGCAGACAGTAACTAATATAGAAGAAGCTTTTCGTTTGTAAGTACATGATGTGTGTTTCAAATTGACATGAATGGGAGTTACTTAAGTAAATGTTCAAATAAGTTGCACTTGTGTTTATTGAATTCTTAAAGAGGGATTACTGTTATATTTCATCAGGTGTTATGCTCATAAAAGATTTGGAGCAGAAATTTGTCAACTCTAATGTGAATGCATTCATCAGGGGTCTGCTAAACAAGTTTGAGGTTGCAGTGGAATATGACAACAAACATCTTCTGATACCATCCCTGCTACCCGAGCAGAGGGATGCTGTGAGCATCCCAATGATCAGAAAACATGAGGAAATAGAGGCTGATATTAAGGTTGGAAGATGTCTCCTGTTTAATAGTCACTTATTTGTTAGGTACTATTTTGGGGATTACATTTGTGCACAGATGGTATCAGATCGGGGCAGGGGGCATGTCCCCCATTTCAGGGAAGGCTTCCCCCATCTGGGTAATGTTTTTCTTCCAGTTCTGGGGGGGGTGTTGTAACTGAATAGGTGTGATGAAGTATGCAGCCCTTGTGCAACCCTTGTATGCAACCCCTGAGGAGGTCTAGTCACCCTAACAAATGTCTAAGTTTTGCATCTTAAATAGGGGATATTCTCCATAGAAAAATCAGAATTTTCAAATTTTCCCCAGTTTAAATCCCATATTTTCTTCAACAGAACCCCCAAATTTTTTGGTGTGCTTGGCAAGCCAGAAAGACTGCCTTTGCCATCCTTTCATCCTTTCAGCAACCCATTGCCTTTGTCTGGGCTTCAGGGTGTTAGCCCTGCCTCCCCAGCCCTATGGGAGAGCTTGTCCCCCCGCTGGACACATAGCTCCACTCCTGCATTTGTGTTGCAAACCTTGCCACAGTAGGTCAAGCCAAGTAGACAGATTGACAACTCAGCTGATGCATGCCATGAAATTGTCCATTAGACATGACTTGACCCTCAAAAGCATTTGCAAAAGAGGTTTTGGAATTAATGTAATGGAGTGCATCTTGTTCATTATAGAACAATGCCACCATCAACCTAATTGTGTTGCATTATACAGTCTGTGCATATATTAAACTAATCAGTCATTTTTGTTCTTCAAGCCCATCCTCTCTGTTTTATACCGATTATTTAAAATCAGACTCTCCTTATAGTATTAACATTCTTAATATATGTGATTGGTCAGTACTGTTTGATTGCTTTAGTTCATTTAGTTTTGTTGTACTTTGTTTTGTTTCTTTCATTCCACTTCTTTGTTTGCATTTGTTCACTGTATAGTGGGAAATTTTCACGGGGGGTATAATTTTCGCACTTTTCGCGACCAAGTAACTAATCGCGAATTTAAGACCCACGAAAATACTTCTGTTACTGTGTACAAGACTATGCTGGTTGATGCAACAGCGAATTCTTCATTCTGCAAATATATGTACAAGGTTACAGAATCGTGAAAAATTAGCCTCGCAGAAATTTTCTTCTATACAATACTTCATTTATGAAATCCTGTACAAATAACAATTATTTTTGAAACAGAATACAAAATCAATCAACTTTGAGACATAAAAGGCAGGCAAATTTGATTTGCACTTTCAAAATGTCAGCCACTTAAATTGGTCAGTGACATGCACTGATCATTGGCGGTACAGCAAAGTGGCTGTACAGAGAGGGAACACTTTCAAATTCTCAATTTACAAGAGGGTAGAAAGTATTTTTTACAGAAAGGGTGGCAAGCTATTGTAGTATCTTCATTAGTGGAGAATTGGTGTAGATAATGAAACTGCCTCATGAAGGGTTTCAAAGGAAGGTGTTGAGAATGGCAGAGGGGCTAAAAGTTCACTGGGCGAGTTTTAAATATTTTGAAGAGGAAATAGGAGATATTTTGACGTAGAAATGTACTTTCAATTTACCATCAGTAGTTCATGAAGTATAACTATCTGACAGCTATAATTCATTGTCTAGTATAGACTTTTCTTTCAGCTTTTAAGTTCTTGGTTCTTATGTTTTCTTGTATGTTCATCTATTTGTTAATGTCCTTTTTGTCCTATTGTTAGGCCTGCTTTATAGTTACTTAGTTCATTTTTTTAGTTTCAATTTTTCCTTTCTTTTAGGTGGATGATGATGAGGGTAGGATTCGTATCTCATCTGCCAGTGTATCAGCCTCCATGATTATTAGAGGGCATACCTCTTCTCAAAGTGGTTCTATTGTGTGGAACAGAAAAGCTGTGAAGAAGTATGGAAGTGCCACTATCAGAACTCTTCCAAGTGGAAAGGAGGGCTTTTCACCTTCAGTGAAAGCTATAGACAACCTTACTTCCCCAGAAAAAAGGTATTCATCACCAGCAGCCATGTTGATGCAGGATGATTCCCTGTGTAACTCAAGAACAAACTTACTCTCATCTGAACTGTCAGAAAAGAAATCTTCATCTAACTGTGATGTGAATAATTCCTCTGAATGGACAAAAATCAACCCCTTGGATATTTCTGTGGTTTCTCATCAAGCTGAGGATATTGCCAAGGACAGTAAATCTCTTCTGGACAGCTTCAAGATAGATACATTAAAACTGCGGAAGCTCCCCCTTCGAAGACTTTACGTCTTCCAGTACATTCCAAGCGGCTTTTGGTCACATATAATGTGTCGTTTCCTATCCAATGAGCAACTCACACAGATCACACGAGCCATGTTTGAACCGAAGGAAGAGGTTCGGAAATTTCTTGGGGAAGATGCCGTACTGGCCTTAGAGGATCAGTATCAGTGGCACTGTTGGCAAACGGGGATGGAACTGAAATTTTTTGACACAACAATCTTTCACATCAAACAGGTGACAGATACTATCACCAACAGTTTTACAAAAGAGCGCAGACCAGATATGATCTACATGGTGAATCTGGCGAAAGGGTCGGACTTCAATCCGAGTGAAGTATCTCTAATGAGAAGTGGTCAGGTTGAGATACTTATACCAAACCAGGCCATTCAGATATCAAAGAAAGATAGTAAAGTCCGAAGACATAGAACTGTTCGGATGGAGAAGTCATCAGAACATATATCTCAGCTTTTATCGTTAATCATGGACTTGGTCGAAATGCTCCTGGACAACTTTTATCCCACCCTTTGTGAACCCCTGGGGACAACCTATAACGGGGAATTGTTCATCACCAGAGTAGTCCCCTGCTGTAAGTGTTGGAGGGAATACAACAAGACATTATGTGATGATGTTAACGACAATGAGTGGGTCTTCATCAACAACTCCGACTCAGATTGCCAGTACTTCATAGAGGAGGACCCTGTTCTTCTCATGGGTTCATTTCATAGAAAGAAACAGAATGGCATATGTTGTCCGATTCCTTGTGTCAGCCCAAAACATAAGAGGTATGTGGATTTTGGCATTCAAAATGGAGTAGCATTTCCTTCAAGGCCAGTATCCATAGCCAAACGAGACAGTCAGCTGTTGGATAACCCTATATCTGCATCAATGCCATTGATAAGTCAAGCTGTGGAAGCCACTGACAGTGACCTTTACCCCTTAGCAAAGTCACTTGACGAGAATGAGGCAGCTTCGTTTGAGGAGAGCTTCATTGATGACCACTTTTCAGCGAGTGAAGAAATTACTTCAACGTCTAGTGTGAAGGTTTATGGGTTTCTGTTGGAGGAGTTGATTTATGAGGGAATGAGGTCACAGACAACTCAGTGTCCAACACATGGAGAGCTCCCTCTATCTACTCTGGCACCAGATGTGGTGAGTTCCCCCATCAAATTAATTTCAAATTCTTTTCTTTTTGTATTTTACATGCCAAAGTTCTGATCAATATTTACAGTAGGCATACTGGGTGAGGTTGGGATTCAATTTTGTTGGAAACCAAAGGTCATTAAGTTTCCCACCAAGCCAATAAGAGTTTTAACAAGCTGGCCTGGAGGGCCATTTGGCTGAGCTAGTCAGTTAATGCCTTGCTAGTGGCTTTACAACGGTTGTGCTCCTGCATGTCATTAGGAAATGCATCTTAAGTAAAACTGTGGGTCAACAGTAAGGTTTATGATGAAGGGGAGGGGGGGGAGCTGCAGGGAAGTGATGCAGTTAGGACTTTTGGTATTTGAATAGCAATATGATGTTCTTTCATATGATAAAATGTTGAAAATAAAACTGCAGAGATTCCAGTAAAACATGATTTGGGGGTTTGCTGTATGAAAACAGATACTTTGAGGGAGATTCCCTGCAAAGATTATTTTTTTTTTGACCAGTTCTGTGAAATTTTCTTACTTTTGCCATCTCATGCAGAATAATTCGATCTTACAATCTTCACACACTAAGTCAGTGCGGTCATGTGTGATTTACTTCAATGTTGTGTGCACACATTTATTTAGGTATATTGCCAATAATGTAAGTTGATTGTGGTGCAGTTCAGTAGCATGTGTTGTTGACCTACGGACTTTGTAAGATCAGACTGCTGTAATGGATATGCAAGACTAGGGTTGGCTTGATATAGCAATATCTCTATATAATCATTGTTAGGAAAGTGTAAGAGCCAGTGCAAATTAACTGTGATGAAATAGGTGTCGTCTAGCTAAATTACTGAAAGAGGGGTTTCAAAAAGATTGTGAAGGGCTTAGTTATTAAATGTATTGTCTCTATCTTACAGAGCTTTATTGTATGAGATGTATGATAACTAGGTATTCAGTTTAAGGATCAGCCTCAATACATGTGGGGAGTACTTCAGTGAAATTGAAATTGGAAACCAATAAAATGATCGTAACTACTCCAATTTTGAGATAACATCCTCAAAATTTTAGAAGGTATGAAATTGCTTTGCATGCATCATAAGTTCATTAAACCAATTAGACTGCTAGGTAAAATTGCTGAATTGATTTTGTTTGGCTTTGTTAGGTTCAGTCGGTGACTGAATTGACATACTTCCAGGGTAGGCTAACCTCATATACATAAGTCTTGGCTTAGTCCTCTTAGAAAATGAAGCCAGTACTTAATGCCTCTTTCTGCAGATCGGCATCTTTTGGCACTGGTTACCAACTTGACTTCTAATTTTGATTGCATTTTAGAATGCTAGTGATTGCATGTCAGATTGCCACTTAAGCCCCTAATACATTAGTGTGGATACAAAAGTAGACATCATTACTAATCATATTAGTATACATCGCATAACAGAGTGTAAATATCATCACAAATAACATACAACTTAAAATGTTGTACAAGCAAATATTCAGTTTTCATTTGATAAAGGGGAACTCAGAGTAGATTTTCACTCAATTCATGAGTGGTTTGCGAGATGCTAGCAAACTAAGTTCTCACATATTTAACTGAAAGTGAACTTGATGCAAGCTCAGATGACAATCAGCCTCACATACTGTACCTCAGCACTATAATGTTATCTGTTTAAATTTTTGTACCCATAGTCTCCTACATAACTTCTTACTTTCATAATGTGAATGCATGAGAGGCATGGGAATTTTATGTCACATGCTTATACCTCTGGAAGCATGCAAAGGAATTCCAGGAAAATTTTAAAAGGATTCTTTACTGCACTTAAGTTCCTCTTTCACATACCAAAACTAGATATTTGCTTAAAAAACCCCTTTTTGGATATGAATTCTAGTATGGAGTTGAGTCTGAAGTTGAATATGAAAGTGCCACAAGTCCACTCACTACTGTGTAGGACTTACTGCATGTATCCTTTACTTAATATGGATGTAGCATATTTCTGTGTTGTTTGTTTTGGCAGGTATTTCATGATTTGGGACCAGCGTTGCTAATTGATGATGCTCAGCTTGAGAAAAAACGACTGTTGGGCCGCGGATCATTTGGATTGGTCTTTGAAGGGAAGATTTGTGGTGATGGATCCTCTAGGACTCCAGTTGCCCTGAAAATGCTTCAACCTTACCCTCCTGGTGAAGGGGCTAGAAGAACTGACCGGAACCGGTATGAAATGGAAAACTCCAAATGGCAGAGATTCCCAGTTCGATTTGCTTGTGAAGCTTACCGTACAATTCGCAAGGAACTTTCCATCATGTTGAAACTCCAGCATTCCAGCATTGTACCCTTAACGGGTATCTGTCATCATCCATTGTGTTTGATTCTAGAGCTTGCACCAATGGGAGGACTAGATAACTGCTTGGCAAACTATAAACGTGGAAGTGCACGGCTGACAGCAACAACAGTATCTAGTATAGTGAACCAGGTAATAAAATAACTGTAATAAGTAACGATTCCCCCTGAAAAGGAAGTAAATGAGTAAAGGTGCATTCACACCAAAAACGAAGTGTTCTGCATTTTGCGGGCAGTCGCTGCAAAGCAAATTGGTTGTACATATTTGTATTGAACTGTTCACATAGAAATCATGTTGTGAAAAGTGTGTGAATGGTTCCATAGAAATACATACAAGCCATTTGCTTGGCGGCTCCTGCCCGCAAAACGCAGCAGATTTAGATTTTGGTGTGAACGCACCTTAAGGTTGGGTATGTGTTAAGCAGAGTATGCATAATTTTTACTTTATTTATGGCCTGTAGTCTTATTTCGTCTTATTTTCTTTAAAAACAGAAAAAATTAAAAGAAACACATCGGTATAAATTTTATCTTGTAGATCTCATCCGCTGTGGCCTATCTTCATCACAACAAAATCATCTACCGAGACTTGAAAGCTGAGAATGTTCTCGTCTGGAAATTTCCTGAACCCCACTCTTCAGAGCATGAACCTAACGACCTAAAGGTAAAACTTGCTGATTATGGGATCAGTACCACAGCCCTACCTACTGGAACAAAAGGGTTTGGAGGTACCCCTGGGTACATGGCACCAGAGATTGTAAAATATGATGGCAAGGAAACTTACACAGAAAAGGTAAGTATTAAAACTTAACCCACACACACACAAAAAAAAAAAACACACACACACACACACAAAATACACAGTTGTTAATGGTGTTTTGTGACACTCTGTGCATTGTGTGCAGAAACAGAGAAAACACTGCTTCATGATCTAAACAGCAAAATAACTGTTTCAGACAATCAAAATCTTGTGTAAAGGTTGATCTTTGTCAAGTCTGTTTGCTGACAAGGATGTTCTGTCACAAAACAACCCCCACCCCCAAGGCCAGAACATTCCACCCACCTGAAGGTGCACTGGGAAAAACATAAAACTAGGAGAAGCAGTTGTGTTTTGAAAGTGGAACTAAATGCATGCCATGTGGTGAAACTTCCGTTCAAATCAGACATGTAGTACTCGAGGTATCAGCGTATGAAGTTACTCCATTTGTGACCCAAAGTGAGCTTGAGGCAAGCAGAGGTTACATCACTTTGTCTCATTGATAAGAAATACTGTGTTTCCTTCGTGCTTTCAGCTTGTTATGTTGACCTTGAAGTTAATAGGGGTGAGAGCCCCCCATGGGGAATTCCAAGTTTGTAAAATTCCATGCCTCTCATGCTTCCACATTCCAATAAATAGGGATTAATGGAAGAGAAAATTGGTTGTAAAGTTTAACAAAAAAAGAAACAGTGCTCATTAATGTGAGGTTATGACATCATATGTGCTTGCTCCAAGTTTACTTTGTGTTAAAAATGTGACAACTTTTAACTGCTTATATCTTGAGAACCACACGTCAGATTCAATGCAAATTTCACCAGAATGCTTAGTATGTACTCCTCTAACATATCGAAACTTTATTTGAGCTTAGACCCTTCTTTTAAGCAAACATGTAGATATAGCTTCTGTCAGAACCAGTATATGTATTAATTTTTGAGCTTATTAAGTGCTAGGTATCTTACTTAAAAAAAATTACCTTCCTTCTACCCATCCAGGTTGATTGTTTTTCCTTTGGGATGTTCATGTATGAGCTTCTGTCTCTCCAAAGACCATTTGACTCTGCCATTGGCCAGGGTGTTGGCAGACTTGCTCAGATTATCAAGCATTACATCATAGAAGGCCAGAGACCAACCTTATCACATAAGGTAAGAGTGTGTGGATTAAATGAGTAAAAAGTAATTAGGTGTGTCATAAAATTTAAATTTGTCATTGTTGGTTTGGGTTTGAAATCTAAGTAACCACTGTAGGCTTAGTTGTTCTAGACTATTGAATGATGTAAAATGCTCATCATATCATGTAAATTGTGGCAGATTTGTGCTTCTTCTCCTCTGTTGTGTTTGTGAAAAAATATTAGTTAATGAAAATCATATGATGTGGCTAATCACAGTTGTTTAAACTGTGTTTATCCTATTGTATCTGCCATGGGTATTGTACCTTCCATGGGTATTTTACTGTACTGATTGCTTTGTACCTTCTGTGGGTAGTTTTATGGTACCTTGGGTGTTGTACTGTACCATTGGTATCCCACCCAGGTATTGTTCCTTCTTTGGATATTTTACCATACCCCTCTCTATTGTCCTTTTTATTAGGAATTCTACTCTGCAGTGGTCACTGTACCCTTCTGTGGGTGTTGCACCCTATCAAGGGTATTTTTTTTCACTCTTAAACACAGCTATTCAGCTAAAATTACTCTTCCAATAAAATAAATATGTTACACAGTTATTGTGCTAAAAAGAGAACGTGCTGGAAGGATGTTTCTGTAATGTCTTCAACAGGAGAAGGCTTACCCAACATATATTTTGGATTTAATGCTGTGGTGCTGGTCACAAGAACCAAGGGACAGGCCCTATATGGCACAGGTTAAAGAGGTTGCCCAGATGCCAGAGTTTACCACATTGATGGATGTATTCTCCCTGGAAGAAGATACCTCAGTAAAAGATGCATGTATGCTGGAGTTACCTTTTGAGGGAGGTATGTGTTGGACAAAAATGCGACAAAACTCCTTATTAATTAATAGGTTTCCATCCAAGGAAATGGAGGAAAGAAAAATGAATTTCCATTTTCCAGTCAAAGAAATTTGCATATGAGACAAATAGCCAAATCTGAGCAAATACAGTGAAAATAACTGGATCTGAATGTAAAAAAACAGCATTGCTACTTCACCCAGACTGCGTGTTTGGTCTAGTGGTAGAGCATCCGCCTCTCACGCGGGAGGCCCGGGTTCGATTCCAAGGTCGAGTCATACCA
>WURT03073079.1:0-13350 GCA_009936505.3 Holothuria glaberrima
CGTCATAAACTGTGACCAATTTTGAAGAGTCGATGCCTCAGAAATATTTTTTAAAAATATTTTCTTAATTATTATTTTATACAAAATATTCATAATTTTTGCTGCCATTTTGTTTTTGACAGCCATTCTGAATAAATGAGACCCAAAATATTAACTGTTACCACTTCGTGTTCACGGGAGCATAAGGTTTCCAAAAAGTATTGGGTTGGATAGTTGTGGGGGTATCCGTGAGGTATCTCTGGCCCATGGCCTATTAGGTGGCCACTGTCTGGATATGGTCCACGCGGTCCGCCAGTTGGCAAGGCCTGATTCAGGGACTACAGGATTTTGGCCACAGACTAGAGAGAAATATTTTGAAACTTAGTAGAAATGGTTTACACATTAATATGAAATCATTCTGAGAATGAATGTTTATAAAGATAAAAGAAACGAATGTATTTTCCATGGGGAAATTAGGCTTATTGATGCACATAAATTGTTGACGTAATCATAGTTGATTTACCGATATAGTAACACCTCTCAGACTGGAAAACACACAGATTTATATAGCTCAGGCATGTATCTAGCAAATTTAACCTTGAAAACTAGGCTGCCAGGGGGTGCAGCGGAAGTCATTTTCCAGGCCTCATTTTGGTACTCAGCCGATGGACTATAATGGAGCCAAAAACTGCAAAACCTCGTGCGACTTAAGAATGTTGAACTCATGACTAATAAGTTTTGTGAAAATATCCTGGACTGTTATATAGCGAAAGTAGAATTCTGTAAGCAGTGCCTATAGAGTGTACTCATACAGAAGTGTAACAGTTATGTGCAGTGTTTTTTTAATCACCAACAGGGCTGGAAAAAGGAGTAACGTTGTTTTCCAGAAAGCAAGTTAAATTTCCACAACTTGTGAGAAGCTTCTATATACAAAAAGTAGGCTGTAACTCCAATTGTCGAAGTTTCTTTCCAAATACCATCACTTTTCCCGGTAAAGAGCTGTCCTAGTTTCCAAATTCTTCAACCCATATCAACTACACCTACATTATGCAAGACACACTGCTATTACAACTTTCATGGTAGACTTGCAGGCTACAGACCGATTTAATATGCATTCAATTCGTAACAATCATTTCTCGAAAAAAAAAAAAACGAAAAAGTTATAATCGAAAACTTCAAAGAAAAAAAATCGGCAACCTTTCGTAAAACAGGACGAGACAATAAAAATCAGAAGGGATTTTAAAATTGGGATACGATGATGCAAATTGATAGTAGTATAACCAGAAAGCCCATATGCTTAGTGACTCCTTGCTGAAAGGGTGTGATTTGTGGCAATGAGGTTCATCCCTCACATTTATACTTCTTGACTATATCATTTTTACGATGGTTTCACAACATGACCTCTGCTGACCTCATATGACTTTGAATCCCATCAAAAAATGAAAAAAAGAGAAAAGGGGGTTAAGAGGGATTTATACCCGGATCGGCGGCGTGAGAAACCGAGTTCTAATCCACTCGGCCATCAAAGAACTTGTTCGGCATAAGGTATTTCTATTATGCTGTCGTCGCAGAATCCTTTTCACGTTTTCGTAAGTAGGTAATTCAATTGAATGTTATTACTGAAACAGTTATGCGTGTGAAAAATAAATGTTCAAAATTTAGTTACCGCCTACTGTCTATTGAGTTTTCGATGTTTTCGTAGTTGTGCCTCTGATGAACTCATATGGTCTTCGGCCTCCAACAAACTCATAAGGTTCCCTCTCTCTTAAAGTAGCACACCTTTGTACCAAATATGAAAAGGATCCATCATCCCTTTCTTGAAATATCGTGTTTTTTTAAGGTTTTTAGTTTTGACCTATGATGACCTCAAATGACCTTTGACCTATGATGAACTCAAATGACCTTTGAACTCAGCCGAAAAATTGGGTTCTTTCTCTAATTATGATAAAGCTATATACCAAGAGTGGAGATTCTCCATCATTGCTATCTTGTTTTTAAGAATTTCGACTTTTCATCTCCGGCGCCTCTCTTTCGTAACGAGAGGGAGAGGGAGAGAGGGGGAGAGGGAGAGAGGGAGAGAGGGAGAGAGGTAGATAGGGAGAGAGGGAGAGAGGGAGAGAGGGAGAGAGGGAGAGAGGGAGAGAGGGAGAGAGGGAGAGAGGGAGAGAGAGTTTTTCTACCTTTTCTGCTGACTATAGTTTAGGATCTGTAGCACTCAGGTTTGTACAGGTTCTCCCATTGACATCGTTTTCGCGAAACTTTTCACGCGACCTGCTGTACTTGACATTCACCAATCTGCCTGCCACGTCTTAACAGCTACCGCCAGCTATCTAGAAACTGGTGAGACCTTTCCTTTTATTAGCCTAGCTGGTCCGGGCTATTTTTTTCTGGCTACTGTAGCAATCATATGGAGCTACAGTCCATGCATGTGCATAGTGCCCCACTATGCACAGGTTAGCACTCACATCTGGCATACAGTTAGTATGCTTCCTCATTACTGGTGTTATATTAATATTTACACCAAAGCATTAAGTGAAAATGACCCGGCACTTCTATCTAAACCACTAACGACTTATACCAGCATGAAATGCCTTACAACCCGCTACCAACAACCAGTGCACATAAACTGTACCAGGGAAGCAAGTAAAACCTACTTGCTTCTGTTGGGGATATCCATGCTGCTTATGTGAAAATCCAGTGACCTGGTCAACAGATGGAGTATGTTGCGATGAATGTAGCCTATGGCACCACCCTTCTTGTATTGAGATGTCTATTGCTGACTATAACCTGCTTCATAGAAGGAATGTCCAGTGGTTATGTTTTAAATGTAACAGTATTAATGCTGATAGCTTTACTTACCACAGTTTTGAATTGAAAAGCTCTAATTCTTATAGTGTTATGAGTGACCTTCATCAGGATTCTAGCTCCACTCTCCCACCTTTTGATGAATCTGCTAGCCACGTACCTCAGCATACAAGTACACCCAAGTGATATCGCACAACATCAAAAATTAGTACTGATAAGAGTAGCGCGGAAGGTTCAGTAGGCCTTCGTTTACCACAAAATCGAATTTAAGATTGATGACTGTTAATTGTAGGAGTATTGTAGATAAAACTGCTGAATTTGCTACTGTAGTACAGTAAATTAAACCTGACGTTTTGGTTGGCCGGGTAAGGAATCATTGCTTAAAGGTATGAAGCCTGGTTCCCCACCATCCCAAAATTGTATAAAACCATGCGAAATTTTACCCCCTAGTTTTAATGTTATTTAGGAATGACCGGGCTACAGTTGATGGGGGCGTCTTTGTTGCCACTGAGTCTAGAATACCTTCATGTGAGCAGCCTGATCTCACCTCAGATTGTGAGATTGAATAGGTAAAGATCAAATTACAAAATAAAAAAAGACCTGTACATAGGTGCATTTTATAGGCCACACCGCTCTTTGCGTGACATTCAGAACCTTGACCACTCACTGAATAAATTATTTAATGGACATTTTAAACATATTATACTGTCGGGAGACTTTAACTGCCCAGATATCAATTGGGAAAATAGTTGTGTCAAAGCAAATGCACAAGATAGAGAAGTTCAATAAGCTCTGCTGAACTTAGCTTGTGACCATCATCTTGAACAAGTCCATGACTTGCCCACTAGGGTTACAAGTAGGTTGGACCTTATTTTTACAAATGTTCCGTCTCTTATTAAGTCATCCACCAACGTCCCCGGTATCTGGGAACATGATATCCTTGTTACAGATTCTACCGTAAGACCTACGTACTTGAAACAAAAACTCAGGAAAGGTTTTGCCTATTCTAAAGCAAACTGGACTGATGTTAAGCTAGATGCAATTTCCATCACTGCTAACATCACCAGATTGTATAAGGAGAATGCTGGTGTTTTGAAGTGATGGGACACATTTAAAATTGCTATTTGGCAATCTGTGGAAAAACATGTTCCTTCTAAGAATAGTAAGCCAAAATATCACCTTCCTTGGCTAGATCGAAATCTTAAAAGATTGTTAAGGCAAAAGCAAAGACATTACAACAAAGCTAAAATAACAAATGACTGGTCATCGTACAGAGACCACCAAAAATGTCGTAAGGCTAGTTTCAAACGGGCCGAACAGAATCAAATTAACAACATTATTCTTGATGGTACAAAAAATAAAAACAACAAGCCTTTTGGACTTATATTAAAGCTAAGAAAAACAACAACAGGGGAACTGCACCTCTCAAACAGAATGGAGATCTAATCTGTGATGCTACCAGAAAGGCTGAAATTCTACTAAACCAATTTAAATCGGTCTTTACCCCAAAGACAAGCTTAGGTGATTCTCTGCCCGGTTGTAAAAAACAAACATCCCGGCTACCCCCACTTGTTATTACGAGTGATGGAGTTGCCAATTTGCTTTATGAAATCAACACCACAAAAACAGGTGGCCCTGACAATCTTCCAAATATCTATCTTAAGACGTGTGCTCAACAACTGGCACCAGCTCTCTCGTTAATCTTTACCAAGTATGTAACCTCAGGGCAACTGCCAGAGGATTGGAGAAATGCAAATGAAGTTTCCATCTTCAAAAAAGGTAATGTCCACCTGGCTTAGAATTATCGTCCAGTTTCTCTCACATCAGTTCCCTCTAAATTGCTGGAGTACATCATTTGCAAACACCTGCTGGATCACTTAGATCGTAATAATATTCTTACCCAACTGAATCATGGTTTTCGGAAAGGTTTCTCTTGCCAGACTCATTGATGGTCACCATGGATGATTTACTTCAACAGTACGACAAAAATGTACAATCTGATGTCATCATACAGGACTTTTCCAAAGCCTTCGACACTGTACCACATAATAAATTGTTATACAAACTCCAGACTTATGGTATTGATAGAAGTGTATTGAAATGGATAACATCATTCCTTACCAAACGCAAAATGCGTGTTCTCGTCGATGGTGAAACCTCGGAGTATGCATCTGTAGAGTCGGGAGTCCCACAGGAGACAATACTTGGGCCACTTCTATTCTTGTTGTTGTAAATGACTTACCTGACTGCGTCTCCTCCCAAGTGAGACTATTTGCTGATGATTGCCTCCTTTATAGACCCACAAAAATCCAAAGTGACCATATTGCCATGCAGCAAGACCTGCAAAATTTAACTTTATGGGCTAACACATGGGGTATGAGCTTTAACCCAAAGAAATGCTACCTACTAAGAGCCGATCAAATTCTTCTTATTTCTATACCATTAAAGATAGCATACTTCAAAAAGTTAAGAACAGCCCTTATTTGGGTGTCACGATTTTAAATAGTCAATGCATGTTAATTAGATTACCGCTAAAGCAGGTGCTATGCTAGGGCTTTTAAAAAGAAACCTTAAACGTTGCCCGATGAAATGCAAAAAAACTGGGGTATATATCCCTTGTTCAAAGCAACCTAGAGTATGCTGCTTCCATTTGGGACCCTTAAAAACAAGGGTATATAGACCGCCTGGAAAAAGTCCAACGCAGAGCTGCCAGATTCATAAGTGGTAATTTCACATCTAGATAGGAAGGCTTTATGACTGACCTCCTTAAGCATCCTTTTATTCCCTCACATTGCTGGCGGCCTCTAAGTTGCGCCTTACCTGGAGTATGTACCGTCCTGATTCCACTACCGCCCTCGTAGTGAACAATTTTATGGAACAACACTGAACAAGTGAAGATTTTATAACTGAGGGAGTAAAAAAATACTTTGCAGAGTCCACTAAACACACAATTGCAGTGGCAAGTTTTTGTTTCAGAAATTTAGAAAGCTACTTGCCCAATCATGGGATACGGGGATACCAGAGTTTCTTCTCGTAGTTGTTGAAGACAGGTATAGGTTCCACAGGTTGAAGAATGTCACTAGCAGAACTGTAGTGACAAATTCGTGTTAGGACGCAGTTGCCACAACCTAATGCGTTTGGGATGCGAATATTCTCTCATAATGGACACCCACGAATGGTACAAGACGCATTACAGACAGTTGTGCTGTAAAGTGCGGTTTCCTGCAACCTAGGGCATTCGGAATGACAAATTTTCTGACTCAGTCTAACCTCGATTGGGTTGAGACCGGTCCTAGCTTCGTTCATCCCCCTAATTATAGGGATCAAACCTATGAAAAATTTCTGAACCTGCTACTATATAACGATAACGATTATGGTCCGCTAATAACACTTTTGTTGAAATACTACATGCAAAATGCCTCTAAGTTGAATACTGAATGGCCTGGTCAATGAAGTACAATGAGATAAATTTGTGGAGTACCTTCTTCATTGGCGGAAACAGTGCCGTCGGCAGGTATTTTCGATTGGGGGCTGACTTGTGCATATTGAAAAGATGGGTACAGTGTAGGTAGGCTACGCGCCACCATGGATAGCGTGTAGCGTATGAAGGAAATTTTTGAAAAAATGCCTCCCAGATTGCAGGAAATGGCCCTAAAAAGTTCAAATGTTGGTTAATTTTTGTCTGACATTGATATCAATTTGCCAAATTTCATCCCAAATTGACATCCCAAGTTGAACCCACTTCCCCACCTCATTAGATAATCCCTTGGGTAAGGAGGCAATGAGATTTAATTACAACCTCTACTATCTACTTAATTTAGGCGACCAATTATCTCCTACATTTTTAGGAAACCTTTGGATAAAATTAATAACGAAATCGCCCATTGATTGTTATTTCGAACAATAGGTTTCCGCAGCGTAATCGAATATGTGTTTTAGATGGCAGAGGAATTAGTTACAGAACTATTAATCATATGAATAATCAGTAACTTAAGATAAAGCACCGCAAAATTCCGCGACTTTATCATACATTGGCCGTTTAGATTTCCAAAAAAAGACGCAGAAAGTCAAATTTAGTACGTCGTACAACATTGACTGGCTATTTTTAAATACTTTCATGAACGATTTTTTTCCCTTATTGACTGAATGACGGAAATGATGCGTCATTTGCATTAATAGTAAATCTGAGAGCCGAAAAATGTAAAACAAGTGTAACAATATTATATTATTAACGAAAAGGAGTGACAAGCAAGAAAATAAGTTTACTGCTAACTTGCTTAATTCGAGTGGCGTCCTCGATCCATGATGGTCCTCGTCACATCCCTGCACTACATTACTTAGACAGAACCACAGATCTAGGTTCTCATATTTAGTTCTGTTGTCGATCAGATATTTATGCCTAGGCCTCTTTTGATTTCTTTTTTCTTTTTCGATGGAGAATGGCTTTCAAAATGTTGGGAAGTTAAAGGTTCGATCAGATCTAAATCTGTTTAAAAGAAAGCCCACAAACACCCTAGTGTTTATCACTTAAAATAACATGGGCTAGGCCTATATTGCTGCATGGAAGCGGTCCAACTGACATACGTTGGGCCATAGGTTAACTTTGTGGTGCGCGGTGACGTATTTGGTGCATAAGTGACGGACTTTCTTAATTTTAAACCAATTATGCAGACATAAATATTTTCTCGATACAAAAATATAATTACTTACGGTTTTCGCTCCGTGAACCATTTTGTAATTGGGGGTCCAGTTTGCTTTGGTACATTAGACGACTTTCCAGACATGTTGCTTGTATTGCTCCTCTACGAACTGTACGAACTGAGGCAGTTTATGTGAAGTGATATATGGATATGATGGATATAATATAATGTGTGATAGATGTAGTAGTTTCCATGTGTAAAACAAGATAACAGATTTAGTCGTTATTCCATCTTATATAGCCGCGCAGAGTTTACCAACCCTTTTGTATGGGGCCTTTGGAATACTTCCCGACTTGTCCCGGGGCACTGGTGTAGAAGCAGTTGACTCAGAGGGCTGCTGACTCAGGCGTCAGGCGATTATCAAAATGGGCTCAGCCCCTCTGCCGTTATACATTTAAGCAATGTGCACAGCTTTGCTGATGTGCACGTTTGAAATTTCAACATGGATTTATGACAAGCCAGAGACGGCCCCAACCTCAGGCTTAGCTCTAAACTACTGCCGGGGGGGGGGTCTGACCGTATTACATCTGCACGCATGAAGGGGGACTCTGCGAAGCGCCCATTTTTACTGCCAAGTTCCATGGTTGTTTGATCCATCGAATTGATTTTCTCTGTTTTGTTTTTCGCCGGTCCACAGATGGATTGAATGACAGGTGATGTAATTTTTAGAATGATATCTACCACTTTTATCCTTTGTCTTTCACTTTTTGTACGTTTTCATCGGATTAAAAAAAATATGCTTGGCAAAATTATTGGGGACTGCATCCCCCAGCCCCCCGTTTCCGCCATGGAAAACCGTTTACTGTGCCTGCGTCAGTGCCTCTGCGGTCTTTGGAACCTAACGCCTCCTTAAGGCCACACTGTGGGTTTTCCTTGTGTAATTAATCAGGTAAATGGCCATTTTCCCAAAACATATAGCTTGCTAAAAGTAATTAACTTGTAAATTACCCCACCCATTACAATCATCTATGACAAGGAAACCAGATCTTAAATAGAGTAAAATAAAATATATCAAGAAATGTTTGTTTCATGAATATGTTTTCGAAGTTTCTTGGCTGGCTTCTAATTAACCTAAACTTGAGTAATTGACAACAAATTGTGCTAAATGTGAAAAAAAAGGCCTGATCAATAAAGTCTTTAGAACGAGTGGACGAGTGAAGGAATGAAGGAACGAAAGAGAGGTGTGGAAAAGAGAGGAGTGGAAGAATGAATGGGTGGATCAGTAGATGGGTGATGCGTAGACGGGTAGATGGGCAACTGAAAGAATGAATGAATGAATGAATGAATGAATGAATGAATGAATGAATGAATAAACGAACTAACGAACGAACGAACGAACGAACGAACGAATGAATGAATGAACGTACGATAGCTTTTCCGTTTCCAACGGTAGCTTTTCCGTGTCCACCAGTGAGGCTCTTTCGTAGCACCCACTATCTCTGGATGAGCCTGTATTTTACACCAGATGCCCGTTGTTCCACTCTTTGGTGTTCCAAGAAGAAAGAAATACGGCAAACAATGAAGTTGGTTGTCAGTATGTTTGATGTAACACGGGTTTTTATAACTCGGCAAAAAACTTGGAAGGGAAATCGTTCAGTATCTATAAACGAAAGAAGTACATCCTATCATGTTCCAGAACTTGTTGCTGTGACCATTCAGTGACGATTCTGTTTCCACATTACTCAGATCGCTTCTCGGCCTTTTGACTAAGATATGTGTAGTAAGCCGCACCCTATCTGTTCTTTTTAGCCAGTCTAGAGCGGGACCAAGCATGACAGACCCATGATGTATAGAGGTCTGAACGTCGTGGAGTTGGTCATGTTCAGTCTAAGTTGTCCGTTTGGGACGTAGCTCCTTCGGGGAGCAGAACTCCTTCGAGGGTAAACGTTTGTTTTTGCCCTCCGGCTCTTCACCAGAGAATAGAGGGGACTCTGGAAAAGGCACAACACACAGACATCGGTATTCCATAAGATAGTATATACGTTCATTTAGCCCCAGTGTAATTGTCGCTCTCACAGAGAGCTGACGTGCATTTAAGACATCTGTTCTTTGTGCATAAGTAATTTTCCAAAGTTCCCTCGACTTTCCGTCGAAGAGCAGAAGGACGAAACCAAACGTTACGAAACAGTTCTGCTCCCCAAGTGAGCCACGTCCCCGAGGGAACGAGTCAACTTTGGGATTCTTATTTGCCTATTCAGCAGGCTGTATTGTATATTCCTTGTTCAGCCATATCCTTAACGCCTGCACTGGTGAACACACAGAACAAATTGTTTGTATATTCATAGAAATGTCAGGAGCTAGGACTGGATGATTGTTAGTCAATATCCAAACCAATGCAACATCTGATCCCGTTTAAATTATGCAGTAGCATTTGCCAACCACTGAGTCGGAGTGTACCCTCTTCCTGGTAGTTATCACTACATAGGTAATTATGCAACACAGTTATGGTTGGACTTTTCATGTTTCAATCTAGTTGTCAGTATTACAATTTTACATACACTCACAACTGAAACGTGTTCGCTCAACAGGCAAACAACAAGAGCTTGAATAACCAGAGAGTAGAGAAGAAGAACCATGTTGTCTTTGGTGGAGGTCAAAGGTCATCTGGGGTCACAGCAGTCAAAGTCCGGGAACCCTTTGAACAGGATTTCTCAATGTAGGAAGCTTGGATAGATTTCATGCTTGGTACATGGATGCTTCATGGTTAGAGGAAGAACCATTTCGTTTTGGGGAGGTCAGAGGTCATCTGGGGTCATTAAAGGTCGAAAAGCAAAATTTCCTAAGGATTCCCAAGAAAATCTCAACGTTTTGTAAGGCAAGGAATCACTAAGCTTTTCAGCTTTTTGGTTATCAATATTTTCCTATAGCTGTTTAAAAATTCCATGTAAAATACCGGTTTTTTAATAGGCTTATAGATTTGTTGGGGAATTAAAAGTGTCTCGATGCAGAGACTGAATGCAGGTTTTGTGAAGAAAATCTTACTAAATGAAAAATTTCTGCTTGCCTTGCGCGCATTTTCAAGGTTTGAGCTCCACCTAATGACCATTATTAGGGAAATCATACATGGATCTATTCTCATCACAAACACTTTCCGAAAAACAGATGTACATCCCCAAACTCTGTAGGGGCCTTGCATCAATATGGGATCCTTCAATCTAATTTGCAGCATTATGTTGAAGGTTGAAAACAGTATTTTCCATTATACATTTTTCAATTTTTTTTACCTTGTGCTTTGTGCACAGCCATTACAGGTATAGATGGTGATTGCTAATACACTTTTAACTTAAAAGCATTAATTCTGAAACTCGCTCGTAAGTCTTTCACCTCTGGATCCTATTGCTATACGTATCAGGGAGGACTAATAACACCTCCCCTCACCTACACTCCCTCCCTCCCATTTTACATTGCTGGAATCTGTTCGTCTGGATCTTCGTTCAAGATTGGTAAAAATAAGATCGTTGTAAAGTGCTAGGCGTAATACTCTATACTGTCTATAGTATCATCTGGATGTCAGGTAATAAGAATCTTGTCACTTGTCAGTGTCCTATTTTATATAATTGATCCAGAGCTCCCCGGAGGCCCTATAGGTATGGTTTCTGCCAGCCTTAGATGCCCTTCCATAATGCGCAATGAAGAAAAGGAAAATTTCTTAAAGTTCAAGAATGTTTTTGCGTAAAAACTTCCCTCAAAAAGAAGGCAGCAAAGTAACCAAAAGGGGGATTCAGGTTTGTTGACAACATACCCTTCTCTTGACAACATACTCCCCTAATCTACCTAACCAAAAATTAGAATTCACTAAATTATCGACACTTCTCAGTTCCAAAGATAGCACTATTTTGCATCTAAGCAACCTTAACTTAACAAAAAAATTCAAAGGAAGGGAGACACCCCTCCCCTTTTACCATTTCCCTAGGAGGGCACCTTTTTTTAGTGACAAGAGAAGGATCCTCGACCGTCGCATACAATCGCAGGGCGATTAAAAAGAAGAACAATTTAGGCAGACTTGGAAGGAATAAGGTGGCACTACGACGTCATCTGTGATGCCCCCAATCATCAGATCCTGGCTGCACCACGGAATACGCCAACACTGCGAGCCCAAAACTTGGGGTTCCGGGAAGTCCCGGACGAAATGTCAAAATCGGAAAGAAAATTGTCCTTGCTCCCCCCCCCCCCTGACTGGGAAAGCTGGCGTAGTCTACGGGATTCAGTTTGCAAAAAACTTAATATCAGCTGTGATGTTTTCCACTCTACTCTGATGAAACATCTTGACGCTATATAACACATTCGTGTTGGTGTGTCGTTAAACCCCATCTAACTAACTGATGAAACGTCGTTGTTCGTGAGAAAGAGAAATGATTAAGAACTGCAACAGCGTTAAAGCTACTTTAAAGATTTGTTACTAGCAATCATCTACGTGTGTCTGGGACCAGAGACACCAGCTTAAGCCTTTCAGTTCTAACTTCGGTCAAAGAAACGTAACATGTACATTATTAAAAGAACAACAGTATTGTGCTATCTTGTAGTGAAGTTATAATACACCTATTGTGCTGTTTATATTTTAATATAATATAATGGGTTAAATTACTGTGCGTAATGTAACCCAACCATTGTATTTGTGACATCTAACACGAATTTTGCTCTATTTTACACGCAATTGTGCATAAAATCTTTGTATTGCAACTCGTCCCTTGAGCACACGCTGTGGCTTAAAGCCCTAAAAGGAGTGGGAAGCTGTTGTCGACTGAGGGAAGCTGAACGTTTTTTAGAACTGCCGTCCTGGGGAGGGGTCCAAGGGAAAATTTGGAAAATTTTTGAATATTTGAGGGTCCTTAGGTGTGATGTGGTGCAACATTTTGGACAAATTTGAAGGAAAATCACAGCAAAATTTTGATATTTTTCACAGCGGGAACAAATGAGTTTTCGTCGTTGAATTCAGGGGGAACATACGTCCGCCCCACCACATTTTTTACTGGAGAGGTCCCAGTTCCCCGCTTCCTACGCCTATGTTAAGCCCCGTAGCTTTTATCATGTAAACTTACCCTTGGATGTAACCTTCTCAAGTCATTCGGTACCTTAACTGGAATGTTGACATTCTCTGAGGCACTAATCCCTGTAATATTCGAGAGCCTGATCGATGAATTTTCCATGAGTTGTGTAGGACGGGTTTCATTTTGAAGGGACGTTTGCGAGGAAGAAATGAAAGGCTCTCTGTCTGACGAAACTGAAAGAACCCTATCATCAGTTCCAAATTCTAATGTAGACATTGTCTTCTTCTTTTCCTCTATTATGTCCATCGTATGGGAGCGTACGTGATGACTGGATGGGTTCGAGTAGTAGTATATTTCACCAAAGCAGATGATCTTTGGTTTCGGCTGGAAATGGCCATACTCTCTTCCTTCTTCAAGACAAAACTTGTCTTTGGTAAGGGTGAAAATTATTATCACGAAAGCAAAAATGAAGAGAATAGTCGAAAAGGCACCCTGGGGAGGAAAGAGAAAAGAGTACAACGCGTGATTTTCCACTGTCATTAAATAATTAGTGAAAATAGCCATCCTGATGAACACCATCATATTTATGACGATTACCAAGAGACAACAGTGCAGGCATGTACATATTACTGTCACCTCCCACACAGAAACACACCTATGAAATGGTTGTGCAGAGAGAATATTTTGAACAGCTTCAGTCTGGCATGTGGTTTTTCTAATTTGTTTGGTCAGTTTGTAGTAGCATATTAGTGCATTAAGACTTCGAAACTCAACACCAGAAAATACTACACTTTTTTGCAATTTTGGACTTGGACTCGAGAACACTGGACTCGAACTTGGACGTGGACTCGAGCCCCTCGGACTTGGACTCGGACTTG
>WURT03073090.1:7589-22867 GCA_009936505.3 Holothuria glaberrima
TCTGATCTTATCACTCCATCCAACCGAACCTCTTCTTTCGGAAGTTCTCATTCGATCACACAAGTTCACCAACATGTATTAAAGGTACTGCGTTCATCTTATAAAATGCTCTGATGTATCAGACTTATACTACAGAAGCGTATGAACATGCCTGAATGGAAAATAAAGCACTAATTTTTTGTACCTAGTCTGTCGCATTTTAAGCAATAAGAGTAAAAATTGAAAGTACGATCCTTAATGTTCAAAACTGATATGAATATTACCTCTGGGATCTCTGTCAAACATATAAGCGTGTCCGATTAAAGGAAAAGCCATCGCAGGTACAGCTTTCTCGAAATGGCTCATTATGTACCACAACTGCATTTGACGCACGAAAAGATAGGCAGCCATGGAGACTGCAACCACAAGAAGAGAGGCCACTCCAATGCTGATCGCCATGTTTGATTTAATACTTGCTCTGCAGTCAGATAAATGAGTTTCCTGTCCAGTGTTTCGGTTCGTACTTCACAAAATACTAGATGTGCAAGTAATATCCCGATGCCTATACAGTACAACCGTTGCAGTTTTCCTGTCATGAACATTCAGTATTTGTTTAAAGTCGAATCCCATAATGACTGTACATATAGCTAGTCACTATAACTATAAGTACCCATTCCTGAATTCTAAACAAACTCCTACAGGGAATTCTTACAGGAGACAATGTCATAAGGTCACGCATTTCATACACCGCTATCAGAAACAAGAAACCGCCTGCCTGTTTGAAATAGTTCGTTCACCTTCCTACTCCCCATAGGGTTTGTCAAGCAGTAAAGACTGAGCTTGAGAATATCTGAGCTCGTCTTGTCAAAAAATCTTTGCCTTATTCCACCAGAAGTGTTTGTGCAATCAGAGAGCCCAGGCACGGAGCGTTCGTGTGCAATCAGGTTGCTAGTAATTAAGGCCTACAGATTAGCTGAGGTTTGTACATATATACCTATCTTGTTTGTTATTGGAGTTTCCTCCACACTGTCAACTGTGCCCTAGGACGTATTGCCCATGTTTACGTATTGAGTCATATTTGGAAACAAAACATTACCTGAGCAACAATTAGTAGACCTATTCTTTTTAAATTTATGGCCTTGGTTAATCCTGCCCAATTCAGTGCAACTAATTAGAAGCTATATAGCATGAAATTTTACAATTGTCTTGGGTTCACGGAAATGTTTGAGAAGTTTATAAATAAAATCTTAAACAGGCTGTTGGGATCAGGGTCGTAGTGTGGCAAGAGTACTGTGTTCTATTCCAGGTGTTGTATATCACTGCGTTTCGCATGTGCAGACGCGTGGCCGGTTCGAATCCCGTTCGATGCACGTGGGTTTTTCTCCGGGCACTCCGACTGTCCATCCACTTCCCATCTACCTGACCTTTAAAATTGGTTGCCCAGCCGAAGAAGTCTGTTGCGTGCTGGAGGAAAGCGCCCACGGATGGACCAGTTAACCGACTTTGCTTTTTGTAGCTACTTTGGCAAAATGGATATCAAAGAGCATTTTTCCCCACTGATTTGTTGAAACAGTTGACGGATGTATTTTTTCCACTTAGCATTGCCAAAAACCTTGAATAGTACGAAGATTATGCTTTGGTTGACGGTAACACAACATGGATGGCTCAATGAAATGAAAAGGATCCATTTTGGTTGAGAAGTAGCTAACAACTCCAGGCACACGCCCAGAGAGTACTAACACAGAGATGGGAAATTTATGTAATTGTCTCAGAGGCCAAACATATATAATATATGTTTATCTTACTTTTATGTCATTTTTATAGGGCACCGAGCAACGTTATTATTCAAAATCCATAGTATGGCCTAAGGTAATCACCCCCCCCCCTTTAAAATACTTCTGTATCATAAATAAATTGGCTTGTTTTTAGTCCTATTAGGGTTTTATTGTACACGTGATCAAGTTGTAACTTTTGTCACGAGTAGAGGTCTTGCAATACCATTTAAACTAGTGAATTCCTTCCAGGGCCGTAGCTAGGCTATTATGTTGGGGGGGGGGGGTGAAGGTCCCAAATTCCGACTAGCTGGATGTTTTCAACTGAGCGGGAACGTGTATAGTTCCCTTTTTTCACGCCCCTGCGTTTTTTGTATACATCAGTGGAATCCATCTTTTGTTTCTACGTAAAGGTGCCGTCCTGGGGGAGGGGTCTAAGGGTGTCCCCTCCCCTCCCCTTTTAGAAATTTTTGTTAATGTAAGGTTGTTTTAGATGCAAAATGGTGCCATCTTTGGGACATTTGTTGAGCTGCTTACATCAGGCAAGGTGGAACGGAAGATATATTGGGGGGAGGGGGCTGAATGCCAGGAAGACTATCAAAGCGAAGCGCCACCATCAGTTTGAGCGGAGCGTACAAGAAAATTTTTGGCTTTACAAACCCTCCAGATAGCCGGAAACGGCACTTCCCGAGTGTTTTAAGCTGCATGTTCCCAGCTTTGAAATATAGATCTCATGTCTGCAATTTCTCAATTAATGAAAAAAGACAAATCTATGAGAAATGTTTATATATATTTCTAAGCGGAGCGCCACCATTGGTTGGCGCGGAGCGGACAAGAAAGTTTTTGGCTTTACAAACCCCTCAGATGGCCGGAAACCGCACTTCCCGAGTGTTTTAAGCTCCATGTACCCAGCGTTGAAATATGGATTTCATGTCTGCACTTGGCAAATATTGAGGGCTGAACATACCTTTATCCCCCTCACTTTTTCATTGTGGGGCTGGGCCCCCAGCCACTGGCTCATATATGGCTGAAAATGTTCATAATTTGGCGAAGTTAGCAGCAGTAGGGATCCTTCCTTTGTCACGACGTAAAGGGCCGTCCTGGGGGAGGGGTATAGCAAAAGGAATGAAGGACTAAAAATCGCATTTCAGAATGCATTTTGGTCGGTCGTAAGTGTATTAACAATCACCATCTATACCGATGATGGCTGCGCGCGAAGCGCTCGGCATTTTTTTTTTTTATTTTGGAAAATGTATAGTGTCAAATACGTACTTTCAACCTTCCACAGTATGCTACAAATTAGATTGAAAGATCCCATATTGATGCGAGGCCCTACAGATGTTTGGAGATGTACCTCTGTTTTTCAGAGAGTGTTGTGATCGGAATAGTTCCATGTGTAATTAGTTACCTTTAATAACGGTAATGAGTTGAAGCGCAAACAGTGACCCGGGCGCCGAAATTTTTCATTAACTAAGATGTCAAAGGACAGTTTTAATTCGATTTTACGTGAAGAAAATAATGATTGGTATTATTCTCACTTGATCTAGTTGGAAAATAGAAACAAAGTTGACATAGGCTCAGTCGGAAAAATATGCTAGACTGAGGAATCAGAAATTCAACTGGGTATTTCAGATTTTCCGACTACCGTCGCTGTGAAGAACTTTGGGGGTGAGACACCCCCACACCCCTTGGTCGCGACGGCCTTGATTGCTTCTTTCTACCATTTGGCGAATACCAAGAGATAAATAAAGGCTTCATTGTGTAATTTTGCAAATATCCAACGATTGCTACCTATATTCCTCCTGTCCTTCACGTAACACTCCTTTCACCAGGAAATGTATGGTGGGCCAGTGATTTCTTGAAGAAGTATTTTACCCTTCCAAAAAGCCCTCACTGCATTTGGAGCGCTCGTTATGCGCTGTGCATACTTTTGCCAAGGTTCTTTCGACTCTCTGGCGAAGAGCATGAATGGCGAAAACCTAACGTCACTTCCGAAGGAGTTCTGCTCCCCAAAGGAATTACATCCCCAAGGGGCAACTTAGCCTGAACATGACCCAACCTCTTGACCTTCAGATCTGTAGGCCTACATCGTGGGTCTATAATGCGTGTCCTTCGTTCTAGACTGGTTGTAAAAAACAGTTACGATCTTAGCTTCAAGGCCTGGAACCAGTCAAATCCATATGAAAAAGGCTTGCAATCTTCTGTTCGAAGGTGAAACTTCAAATTTATTGAGTAAATGCCAGTCAGTGAAGAAACAACCTTTAGGACATTGTCAAAATATGCGTGGACACAATCTCAAAGGTCTGTGGACATCCCATATGTTTTATCTGCCTATTTGATGTAAAAACCATTAAAAACGTCAAAAATGATCATCAATGTGCATTTAAAATATTGATCATTTTACAAGACAATGACTATTTTTGCACTTATCTTACGAATAAACATAAGCTACTCAGGCAAATTTGTTACGTAGAAAGAGGGGATATTTTCCTTTCTTTGTTTAACCTTCATTCCAAAGGCAGTTGAAATGATGGAGATGCTCTAAGGGGTTTATTTTGGAAGAAGGTATCAACTGCTTTAAAAATTTCCACATTAAACACCACACTAGAAAGTAGCTGGTAAGTAATTAACAGATATTTAATAAAAGATTAGCAAAAGAAGGACGTACTCCGTGTAACACTTCTCATGACACTTTTACATAGCTAAAGAAATCTCAGAAATGGTCAAACTTTGAAGAGGCATATCTTCAAAATAGTAAAAGATATTCAAATAACTCTGCACGAGATCTTAATTTATTATTGTTGAGTAAAACCGCTGTTTTGGTTGTGTTTTGGTTGCAAGTCGACATACCTTTAAGAGGCGTTTTGAAATTTAGTTAAAATGCACTCACGTCCGTCTACGTACTTTGCTAACGGAAGGGCTTACACAGTGCTTTTCCCATTTAACATCTTTGTTATTTATCTTATGCATCATCTTCGGTTTTGTCTTCTCCTTGTATCTTTTGCCCCTTCCCCGAAAAAATAATTCAAAGTTGCCTTACTTATTTTCTCAGACACTGCTATAACGTTCTGCTGTACAAGTGCTTATGAAAACTGGACTCGATGTTATCAACATATGTTTCTATCTTACAATTTGATTGCATATTTCACTGAATAGAATCCTGCGTTGTATATCAAAGCCTGTTCTGAAATACTTGTTGTTCATGACTAACAATGATATTCATTCATTCATTCATTCATCCATACATCACTCGTTCATCCACTCATTCATTTATTCACTCATTCATTTATTCACCCATTCATTCATTCACTCATTCTCTCATTCTTTCTTCACCCATTTTCTCATTCGCGCATTCATTTATTCAGTCATTACAAAAATTACATTAATTAATTATCGTAGTAGGGGGCGTAACTTAATAATTAGACCACACCCTTAAAATTTGAAGTAAAGTAACCATAGGAGAAAAACCCCGGCCGACAAAAGCTGGCACTAACTGCTGAAGACAGTAAATGCAGCTTTTACGATGTGAACAAACAGACCGCTCAGACCACCTACCCACCTCACCCCAAATATAAACCTATGCTCGGAAACCCTACTTAGGAGCAAGCCCAAACGTGTAAAAATTCTTAAACCGATGCACCATAAAATGTAACTAATACATTTCGATTAAGTTCCTCTTAAAGCTGAAGATGGAAGGATTGTTTTGTGGTAAAAGGTAGTTGCACGGAAGTATCATATTGCAGTGATTATCTTCAGGACAACTCATAGCAACAAATATACGTTTGATAGTATGACCAGGAAGTTGTGGTATGATTTAATTTGCGTAGCCAAATCCTATCAAAATGTAGGCTAAACAAGGACACGCCTTAATGGAGATTCGGTACGCTAGATTTGATTCGCCAAATTGCATATAATCAAGAGAACTGTGAGATTGGCATATAACGTTCATGTAATATTCATGAAGCTGTGGGAAAGTCAAACACATGGTAGCTTGACTAAAACAGTAACCACCCTTTAAGGAGATCGTTTGCCGGTGGGATGGGATTGCAAAATTCATTATCTCTTATCGAAAAAGGACACTAACAGAAGTTTTCCTATATAAAGGGCATTAGTGGACAAACTTTTGAGGAAAGTATGCAGCTTTTATACAGGTGAAAAAAGATGTAGTCCGTCTTCTGATTTGCTTGATCAAAATGATCAAACTTTGTTTTGTGGGTGAGAGCTTTCTAAATAGTATCTCCTCCCCTTCAGTCAATTAATTCATCACCGAGGAGTCACTTCCATCATAATACCATCGAACGGTCTAAGTATAAGGTTTCCAATGGGGACCACATCGTCAATTGAATCTAGTGATCGAAATTTTAGTTTCCTCAGCAGTGTGGCAAGTATAACCTTCTCCTCCATCATCGCAAATCTTTGCCCTGAAAGCGAAAAGCATGAATAATATTTGAATAGGGTAACAGATGTTTCTATGCTTCAGCTCCGTATTTTATACAGGGAAGTTGATTCGATTATCTTACTTCTAACTGAAAAGGATGTTGGAGTACGGAAAATACTTGGTAGGACTTTAAGATACTTAAAAAGTTAGATAATCTATTCGAGCTCGCTAGCTAAAGAAAGTTGCGCGAGATGTTAAAAAAGTTCAACGTGCCTAAAAGATGGTAGACATAGGTAACTACTGGAAATGAAGTGCTACATGAGCAAATTTTCATTGGCGTTAGAAGGAAAATAAATTCTTTTTGTTGATAAGATATATAAGTGAGAAACGTAACTGGAAAAATGGAGGTTTTTCCTTGCGCGAGTTAAGTTTTTCCGGGTCCACTGTTTGAATGACTACAGCTTTCAACCCAAAGTTGTTGATAAAATTCTTTGTGAAGATCAGCTTTGTTTTTCAAAGATTTACCAGTACAGAGAAAATGATGTTCGTTACAGCTACTTTTAGCTTCCCTGTTATAAGAATGTTATGCATTAGTAAAAACCCATCACCTTCATGTGTAAGGGCAAACTTTAATGCCGTCGATCCCACCTGAACAAACTATTTTTACTAACCCAGCACATAAAAACGTGACCATGTTTAACATTGAGAAGATCAATCACTTGTAATGTTTTGATTATTTGAATCATCTTAGCCATCAAACGTGGTAGAAATAAGGACAACAGATTGATTTTTATAAGTGTATATATCTGAAGTAACTTGGGTGCTACACAAATATCATTTAATTATGCTGAATTACTTTCACTAACCAATGCAATTCCTTGGACCAGCCGAGAAAGGAATGTACGCAAAAGGATTCCTTCCTTCCAGGTTCTCAGGAAGAAAATTGTCTGGATTAAACTCATCTGGATTAGGAAAATTATCTGGATTGCGATGAAGATGGAATATACCGATTACAATCAGCGTTCCCTTCGGAACGAAGTTGCCATCTGTAAAGATGATAGGAAACAATCGATTAGTGTTTTTTCTCTATTCGGTACACTAAGGGTTTGTTACACTAAAGGATTAAAAATGAGGATTGTGTTAAGATGGTCATGACAATCTAAGGGGCTAGGGAGTTGACCGAGGTGTTGCACCCAAGAAACAATTTCTGAAGTACTTATACTAGCACAAATACCTCGATTTCAACATTAGCCGAGGCGAAGTTTTCCGCCACCAATTAAACTCCATGCATCATTACCTGAACTTGTAATTGTCAGGTTTTGGAAGTCACTTAAGGGTTTTCAATAAATTGCTTTATTGTTTACAATTATCTCAGCCATCAAATTACACATTGAATCCATATCTACTATTCTACACTAGTCACAGCTTATATAACAAAATTGAAAATTTTTACACAAAGCAAACTCATCAAGGGGCGTAATGGAGGCAACCATTTTATCTAAACTTAAAAATTCAGAATTTACTACTTTCAACTTTATATTGTACAGGATATCAAAACATCTCACAGGGATGACCGTAAGTTTGGTGCCCTTTCTCATAAAAGGATGCATGATGAAATGACATCTACTAAATTTAAAAAAAGAACAAGAACTTTCCTATAATTGCATCTTCTTGTAATTGTCTACCTATACGAGGAACAGAGGGATAAATTCGAAGTGTCTCTTTGATGACACAGCCCAGATAGTGTAGTTTCTGAATATCGTCGTATGTTATTGATCTGTCTCGATCATATCCTTCAGAAAAGACAGAAACATAGAAAATCGAGGGTTTTAGAAATAACAATATCTATTCAACAGTTTTGTACATTACAGCCAAATTATTTTTCATAGTATAACTGCACTGGGGAGGGCTCAGAGCTGGGTTTTTCTTCCCCTTAGCTAGTAGATGACGACAATGCCTTTGTTCTGTTATGAACGAATGTGAGTATTATTAAGCTTAACACAACAGTATGAACATATTAAATTACGAAAAAAGTGGATCTGATGAATTAAATCGGAATATTTCTTCCTTCTATTTTCACTAAAGACACATGCTTAAACCCCTAGAAAATAATCCTGGAGCAAACTGTACTTTTCACATCATCGGGTGCCTTTTTTAGTACAATATATCAAGAACTGAAGATAAATATGCGTCGCAGATTTACTGCTGTGACGAAACTTGTGACTATGGTGGTTGGATAATCTGAGCTTTCTTACCAAATACCTCGTCCAGTTCCTTCTGTGCCTTCTCTTGGACTTTTGGATGGTGGCCCAACATAAACAATGTCCACGATATGGCAGCTGCAGTTGTGTCATGACCCTGAAGAGGATCGAATCTTTAATGTCACATGCATGAATGATTTTTTGTAAAGTCCTATTATTTAGCCATTGCAGATACTTATCTTTTATGGCAAACACACTTAAACTGTGTTTTTTTAAATTTATGTTGGTGACGTTATATCAATAACGTTTAGTAAAGTAAAAGTTTCATTTGCATCACACCTTCTTTCTAAAAATGTCAATTACCTCAAACATGAAAGTATCCACCTCTTCTCTAACGTCATCAATCGTAAAGTTATGGTCCTCTTCGTGAAGTTCAAGAAGAAGATCCAGGAATGCCATTCTCTTCCGTTTGTCTACCGAACCATTACCAAATTCAGAGGAGCCGTTTTGCTTCATTTGATGTCTTTCTCTCAACCTGTCGTAAATGACCTGAATGCAAATTACGAAAACAGGATTAAATAAAGAACATTTTCATGATTTCGAAAGGTTCTTAAAAATGGTCACCTGAAAACATTGTTTATAGACATATAGGAGAAGCTTCGATATATGATACAAAATGTACACTTTCTCAAAGGAGTATGCTTTTGGTTACAAAAATAAAAAACGTTTTTAGAAGTAATTGAAGGAGTTTCATCATGTTACTGTGAGTGTGCGCGATTTTATGGGAACATTTTATGTACCTTACTTTAAAAACCTTAAATTGTTTTATCTGTGAATTGAGTATGTTTCTTGTTTAATAGACTTTTAGTAATTTTTAAATCACACGTGTTTTCATTCTAATTTCCTTTATTAAAGCGAAAGAATGGCGGCGGCAACGCAACATAGCTAATTGGTGTTCACAAAAATCTGTCGAATGAAACCTCCAATCTCATTACTTGCTAGAACCAACCAGAGCGTCCGTTATAAGATTCCTCCGTTCTAGTATGATTTCTTCCCAAACACGCATTCTTCGTCCAGCATTTTTTCATTCTGTTTAGTGCGAGCAGTGCCGGGTGGTGTTAGGGACTGCCAGGCCGTGCCAGACATTGTGGCCCGGGCAGCCATCATTCTTCTTTTAAAATGTCGTCATCAGAGGATTTCGGTTTTTGACCTCTGGTGATCTAAAATGACCTCTGACCTCAACCGCAAACCATAGGAAGCTTTCTATTAATAAATCACAGTTATATTCCAAGTATGGTAAATAACAGAACCCTAAAAAGAACAACAAAAACTGCAGAATAAGGAAGTGCCTGAGTGGGATTCGTACCTGGGCAATCAGAATGAGAAACCGAGCACTTTCAACTACCTCATCACTATAATTATTCATTATGAGGTATTTCTCATCATCTTTTAACAACAAAATACTTAACGTGTTCATTTTTAGGTAATTAAAATTACTTACTAATGTACTAGAGTTTTTGAATATACATGTTGTTCTTTGAAATTTTATCTATGGAATTGTACAAAGATTTAGCCCTCTCTTTTCGGTGGTCGCGAAACCACAGAGTTGGGATCGAGATACTGTTTATTGAGTTTACAAGATTTTCGCAATTCCACCTCTGGTGAACTAAGATGGCCTTTGACCTCTACCAAAACTCAAAAACTAATATGGCAAATTAACACTCCATTGTAATAAGTTTCGATCATCCCTATATTGAAATATCATGTTACAAGATCTTCGGTTTTAGACCTCTGGTAACCTCAGATGACCTCGACCAAACTTATTAGGGTGCTTTCCTTATAATGACAAGTTATATACTAAGTATTAAAAGTGTCCATCATTCCTGTATTGAGATCTCCTGTAAACAAGAAAGTTTTAAAGTTTTCGTGTCTTCACCTCCGGTGACCACAGAACTCCTTTGACATCTACCAAAACAATTGGATGTATCTTCTTACTGTAACGCATCAACATGCCAAGTATGAAAAGGATCCACCGCGCTCCTACCTTGAGATATCGTGCTTATACTGATTCTTCAGGTTTTGACCTCTGGTGACCTCACGCGACCTCCAGATACAACCAAAACAACAGGGATTCTTCTATTATTATGATAAATCCATTAACTAAGTATGAGAAGTATCCATTGTTGCACTTTTGAGATATAGTGATTACAAGCTATGGGTCACATACACACACCTACACTTATACGCACAAATACATTAGAGCGTGATTGCATATATTCTGTTTGCTATCGGCAAGGAATCAAAATCTAAAATTAAATCCACATTCTGATCAACGTGGAGAGTCTTACCGAGTTCGTCATGTTATGCAGTATCTTCACATAGCGGTTATGTTTCTTCCCAGCTGGTATTAATCTGTAAATAGCATCACTCCACAACCAGGGGTATTTTTGCCTTTCTTGTATAAGGTCACTCATTCTTAGAGAGAACATATTCAAAAAGCTTCTCTACAGCTGCACTTTGATATTACTATAAACCGATAAAAACAACTAATTACAAGAACGTAAAACCCTGTTCAATTAGATATTACTTTAATCATTTTTGGGTTCAATAGTCCAACTACGTTTTACAGTGAAAGAGTATATCCATATTAATGACTTACTCCAATATTGCTTGTACATATTCTTTGTTGCTTCCTCGTTGTGCACCAACATTCTTCCCCATGGCGGTAGCTGTGTGGAAACATAAATACCATGTAAAGATCCTGTAGGAAACAACCTTTCATGTAGCTAAATAAGCACAAGCAACCACAATTTCAAATACCCACAGATAGTACAATGTACATAATTGTAACGAAATGATGATGATGTAGTGATGGTGATAGCCAATGACTGTAAGAGCCTTTAGAATCAGAGGTGCACCACTAGGACCAATATTTAACACAAGCAATTCAAATTTTGAATTCATTGCCTAGTTAAGAAACTTGAAGAAATGTAACAATTACCACATATGACATCCAACGTACAACACGTCACCATCGTAAAGATGTCGACAGATTTCTTGCATTCCAAAGATTCAAATTTCTCCGTCAAAATTTTAGCTTGCTCGTTGAAAATATCGATAAACGAAGCCAACACAGAGAAATGAAAGGATGGGGTGAGTAACTTCCTCCTTTTTTGCCACTTTCTACCTTTGCTGAGATAAAGTCGAATTTCAATTAAATGTTGGAAACACGAAAGAATTTCATACATAAATGTATAACTGAAATCTTTTACTAATTATTTCTGAATGTCCACCATCGACCTATTCCACAAACGTTACGCTTTTGTTAATAATGGAAAGAGTCCCACAAAATTGGAATAAGCAAGTGGCAGATGTAAAAAGCATATAATGGGAACAATCACTAAAAGCCAGGTAATTATCCCTGGTGCGCCTACAACATATTGTGAATGCGCTCTACTACACGTGCATAAAGTGTAGCATCCAAATCATTTTAAAGTGATTTGTTTCAGCGTTAGCTTGAGTATTACCCAACTATATATTCTCCAAAAGTAGCATGAGAAAGTAGCCTGGATAAACTTCGCTCCCTCTGTCAAATTTCCTGCTACAAGTCTGCCTCAAAAGAGTGTTCAATTGCCTCAGGCAGTAAAAGTTCAGATGGAAGTGGTATCAAGGGGCGAATTCTCAAAGGATGCTTCTCCAACATCATTTCTGCGCAAACAAATCATGACACCATATGTAATGGGTCTGTGATACTTACCTAAGCAGCAGACCATCTCCAAGCCAAGGCATTAGCATCCGATAGAAGTGGCCTTTCTCTAATTGCTTACTGCTACTAAGAATCGTCTGAAAATGAAAATTTGATGTTACGACTACCTTATTTATTTACGGAAGGCTGAGACATTTTTAGGCATTTGTAGTGACATGTTGTTGATACCAAGTTGTGCCAAAGAAAGTATCGATTGAAAATACTGTATACAATAAAGTTAAAAGAGATTATTCATTCGCCATGTATGAATATTACCTTGAATGTTTAAGAACTTAATGTACTTCACACCATTACCGAAAGAGATGTTCAAAGTTATATAAGTCCAATTCATACCTCTAAATCCTTAGGGTTACCCACAAAGAGGACAGGTTCAGGCCCAATCCATGTTACGCGATTCTTCTTTTCAGGGCTTTCGAATGATGTTTCAACAAACCAACGCCTTAGCCTTTTATAAAGTTCTACGTGAAAAGGAATGGAATTATTCAAGTATGTATGTGCACAAAATTTTAAAGTAAATAACTAATCTGCTCTTCGCCTAGGGTCCCCCCTTCTTCGTCTACATTGTTCTCTAAAATCATGTACCTGTCGTTTTTTAGGTCCCGAGCCGACCCTAAAAGCGAACATTTATGTTTATTTTTGAACTCTCCTTAAAAACCAAATACAATCTTCTATTCTAATCACACAGTTTAACGATGTATATAACTGGTGACATCATCTGAGAAAATACAAAAACTTTTCTTAGTAGATAGACAAAATCCACATTGGATAGTCATAGCAGGGGACGTAACCTACCCGGCTTCCCAGAATCACCTGAAAGGCCACTGGCAGGTATGAATAATTCTTGTGTACTAAAAAGAGTAAAAGTGGACGTAACAGGTAATGCAGAGATCTCCCTCACATTCGGACAAAAACCTTGCTTTTTCGGAGAAAAACTGCTAATTTTTGGCAATCATGGACTAACATTTCGGACAAAAGTGCCCTAGCACCTCTCCTAATTGGAAGTAAGCCTACTAGTCTTGTACGTTTTTGCCCATATACTACGGTACAGATTCCTCACACAGCTATATTAAATTTAGAATAGCATGTAGGCTACACATCACAGCTTCACTGTTTCAGTAGACGGATATTATTATGAACGTTAAAAATTTTACCGAAAACACATTGATGTCTGCTCCATACAGAAGAGCATAGAAGTATTTAGTCACCTATAGGATCTCTGGGAAACATGTATGTATGTCCAATCAAAGGTAAAGCTAGGCCCGGCGGCCCCGACTTGAAATGACTCATGATGAACCACAGCTTCATTCGACGAACGAAAAGGTACGCTGCCATGAATCCGGTCATAGCAAGGAGGAATAACAGTCCAATGCCAATAGCCATTTTGAATTTATCTATAGAGAGTCTATGCTCACAGTTATGTTTGATATACTATTAATCGACAACAAAACTCCCCTTGTCTAGTGTTATGCTGTTGTTATGAACAAGCCAGTGTTGTTGGCACTAAAAGGTTTTTGCACAATGCAAAATTATTAATGAGTAAATTAATATTGACCGTCTTCGTCATTTAATCTTGTAAACTATTAGATAACAGCAACATATCATAATTACCCATCTTTATCAAATCTAAAGAGTGCACTCTTATATCAAGTGATTTGCTTACACTTCGCGCATTACTGCAGTTGTCAGATAATGCAAGCTAACTATAGTAACAACCCGTTAAAAGTTCATTGAACTTCGTAGACTTTAGGCACCAGATTCTTGCTATTATCATGGTGGTATGAAGCGGTGGTCAAAGGATCTGCCTTCATTCCTCTAGTCAAGCAAAATTGTTGATTTGCGAATGTTCATGTCATGAATGCCCCCAAAAATATTTCTGCCCCCAGATGAAAATTGAAACTGCATAATAATTAATGTGGTGGAATATTTTATGCCCCCCAATCACAACATTTTCCCCCCAATCACAACATTTACCCCACTAAAAATGTGAAGCTGGCTACGGGCCAGTCATGATTGTCAATTATGTAAAATTTTTCTGGCAAATCTTCCCAACCCTTCTCCTCCTTTTGAGAAATATCTTCCCTTACTTCTTTCTCTGTTTCCTTTCAGTTTTGGCGCTGCGGCGACAAGCATCATGACCTACCAAAGGTGTATATTCCATTATATATGACGTAAAAATGTTTCAAAAAGGTGTGAAACAGGTTAGCATTGTTGCCCGTTGGAAGTTTCATCGCAACTGCTACATGCGTTATGCCAGTAACTTAGGAGACTGATCCCAGAGGTAAACTCTCCCTCCTAAACTTAGATAAATTGTCCCCCTTTTTCTTGAAAGTAACCGTACCACGCAATAAATCAGCTTTCGACTGCTTCATCATATAGTTATTAGACCTTTTTGCTGGCCGATTGATCCCCTAACATGTAAATGATTCCACAGCCAATTGTTGATATCGCAGCTTTTGCTTGCTTCAGGTAAACTTTTTTAAGTTGATTTGGACTTCATCCACTTAACAGAGTTTGTCAACATGACGGTCACGTGACTAAGTTTGATTTAGATTTGTAATCTGAGAAGTAAGAAGTAACTAGGTCTCACGATTTTGGTAGCTGAGTCTAACGTATTACATGCGGAAACGGAAACTGCTAAGCAATGTTTCAGTTTGAGGGCAACTTGTAGATCAATATAAAGCTATGAATAATTTACTTTTGTTGAACCCACATAGACCAAGAAATCCCTACAAACCTCGAGTGCTATATGAGAGAGTAAGCCGGTTCGTATTAAAGGGATTTGCAAGGGACTGAATTAAATGATTGCAAAAAACAGATTATGTATACAGGAGAAAACCTTCGTTTAAAGTTATCAATACTATGTCGCGTTTAGAAACATTAATTTTAAAACAAAGTACTTTTTGCCAGAGATGCAGTGTATAATGGATGTGTGTAATGCAATTGTTGCACTTTGTTAAGACATAGCCTTGATTCTTATTTGAAGTAGACACTGTCATGGGCAATATTTAGCAACTTCGTTGATTATGTCCTACATAGGCACAATCTTTTGCTAGATCTGAAAATATAATCAAACATTCCAGCAATATTAAAATTTCAAGGACAAACAGGATATTAAATTGCAATGTGTAGCAAAAGGAATCTGAGGCAACGTGACCACTTTACATTGCATCCAATGACCTTGA
>WURT03073124.1:0-13348 GCA_009936505.3 Holothuria glaberrima
GTTTGGGGTCTGGATTACAGGGCATCTCATGGGGCTTTTGCTCTCCTTTGCCCTTAAACTTGTTATGTTATGTTATGATAAGCAGATTTTTCGACGCGCTTCGCGCGCTCTTTTAGTGTGCGCTCATTCATTATCACTTCATACATAAGTAAAAACTGGACAAATGGCCTTATTGTGATGCTACTGGCCTGTGTAGTCTTGTGGATTTTACGTCATTTAAAGATAGTGAATATTCTACTGCCTGCAAATTAGTACAAATTCCATAGCTTCCGGGGGCTTCGCCCCAATTCTTGCCTAGACTTCAAGTCCCCTTATAGTTACCACCAGGGCCTGTCTGGGCCCCTTGGCCTCCGCCCCATGGGGAGAAGCTTATTACACCCTCGGTGTGCCGCCCGCAAGTGGATTACTACCTTCAAAACGGCCCGTCAATGGAAAAGGTTCCCCACCCCCCTGTCCTAGGCCCTCCGAATCATTATCATTAAAATCTAAAGTTTTACTTGTCCATCACTCTGATCCCTATTACCTTATCTTGTAAATTTGCTTAAATTCTTGGCTGCTGTCTTCATCTATCCCCTTACCTCCGTGTAGTACCCTTTTTAGTTTAATTTTTTTCCCCAGTCCGAAGTAGTCTAGATCCACTCGAAACGGAACCCTACGCACCTGGGAGGGCTAAGGCCCGATAAGATGCCCTGAAGTACGCCTACAAACCATGGAAGTACTACTCCGAGCAGGGAGGTGTTACTTTGTCAGAGTAACACCTCCCTGCTCCGAGGTAGTACTTTGATGCTGTAACCGTGACCAGTGAGGTGTTACTTTGACCCTCCCTGCTCAGTAACCGCACCGACCGAACCAACGCCAGGTAAGCCCAGTAATATCAGATTCTACCACAATCATGGAACAAAACCCGTACATCGGACTACGAGCACAACGTGAACCTATTTATATATCACACAGTAATAAACGAAAGGGTTTTTATCATTCCATGGGTCTATTTTACACGGATTTACCATCTTATTTAGTTCTCCAACTCACATAATTTTGATTACGTAATCAAGTGTGAGTGTGTGGGGTCAGCCTCGGTCACCTGATCCAAACATACGTAGCAATGTAAATGGCAGCATTTCCACATCACTGTACTGAGCATTGCATGCAGCTGGCAAAGCCTAGGCCTAGGACTACGACATGCAAAGCTGCACTGTATGTAAACCGCTGCATTTGTGATAGTTCACGGTGTAAACTGTACAACACGTTCCGCGTATGCAGTGAAAAAGTGAGAAGCCTGCTTACAACAAACAAGGTCTAGGCAATTTTCATCCAAAATGAGAGAAGGTTGAAACAAAGAAGTTTGCTTTTGACTTCTCATTCGTCACAGAAGTACATCCAGAATGTCGTATCCTCACCACATGGACTCGGACGATTCGTTCGATTATTTGTTCAAAATTGTTTTGATCGGAGATGCAGGAGTCGGGAAGACCTGTGTCGTTCAACGTTTCAAGTCTGGGACTTTCTTAGAAAAGCAACATAGTACTATTGGTGTAGATTTTACCATGAAAACACTTACAATAGATGGCAAAAAAGTCAAGGTATGCTCTAAATGACAAATATTATGAAATACGGAAACGCATAGCAACTCGATCTTAAACAAAGAGGTAACTTTTAAGCCTACTTAGTGTTGGGCCTAGCCTAAGTCTATCAATCATCCAGATGTCTTGTTGTATGTGGCTGATAAATTGTTACCTCATTGAGATTATGGCTAAGCCTATAGAAAGTATTAATGTTGTGATGTTTTGTCTATTTCAGCAGAACAAGTTTGGATCCTATTATTGGTGGGGTTTGAATTCATGTCAACTCTGAACCCCAATTTGGTTGTGAGTTGCTTGGTGAGTTTTTGGTGGTCTCGGAAGCCGCCCTACATACTGTACACTGGCTATCTCCAGTAGGGGTGCTGTGGTCATGTGGATAAAGGTGGTGGCATTTGAAGCCATGAAGCTTAGCAACCAGGAGGTAAAAAGCATTTTCCAGTGTCTTTTCACAAGGGTCTCATGTGAAAGAGAGAAAAATTCCAATTCATGCCCTTTAAACCCTGTAGCAATACTCACATTAAAGAGTTTTTATTTTTGTCAAAAATACCTCCAGTTCTCATCAAGGTTACAGATTGTTATTTAAAGTGGACACGTTGCCTCAGATTCCTTGTGTTTTTCTTTAAAATTGAATGTCCTGTTTGTCCTTGAAATTTAATACTGTAGGAATGTTTGAATATGTTTCCATGTAGGCTACTGTAGATTTAGCACAAATGTACACCATATGTAGGGCATAACAAACAAAGTTGCTAAATATTCCCTACGGCAGCATCAATATCATAAAGAAATTCAATTCTGTGTCAAATTAATGTGCCGGGATGACATCACAGATTTCCCATAATGCACTTCATCTTGAGAAAAAATTGCATTTCTTTGAAAATTTGTGGATCTTCCAAACTCTGTAAGCTATTGAGATGCGGTTTTCACCTCCTAAAAGAGAATAGTTTTCTGCAATTTTTAAACTCACTGAATTTTGTCTCTGGAAAATTCCTCTAAGGGGATTGTTTTACGGCACTAAGCTACTACCAATGTGGCTCATGAATTACAACTTCACATTGGGTGGAAGCCAACTCAACAATTTGCATCAAATTTGGTTTCTTCACAAAGTCCAGTTCAGATGGGAAAACAGAAGATTTCTCTTGGATGAAAAACCCACCTTACTTTGACCTGGCCGCGGATAGAACCTGGAATCTGGTTGCTAAGCTTCATCGCTTCAAGTGCCAGGTCCGCCTTTGTCCACATGGCCACAGCACCGGTCCTACTGGAGGTGGCGACTGTATGTAAGACGGCTTCTGAGACCACCAAAAACTTGCCAAGCATAGCTACCAAACTGGGGTTCAGGGAAGACATTGAATTCAAAACCCACCAATATTAGGAGCCAAACTTGTTCTGCTAAAATAGACATAATGTCATAATATTTGGCATTGGAGGATTCATGTAGACAACACTTGAACCAGGACCTGGTGGTGCCAGTGTGATGTGAGGTATTCTACAATGTGTACAAGAAGTAAGACTCCCAATTTATGAATCCTGGCAAAGGCCCTACTCTGAAGCCATGCATTCTCGGTAATAGAGCTTCAAATGTGGCAGTGGGATATACAGCCATAACTCCAGGAAGCATATGGTGTCAAAGCCTGCATTTGGTGTCCAATTGTTATACCAATTTCACACTTGATGTGGGTCTAGGCCCACTGTACCCTGCAATAACAGCAATTGAAAACTCATTGACTTTTGTATTTGTGTTGAAAACCAGGCCATGTATTGAATCAAGGCTCATGTATACAGTGCAGTATAACAGCAAAAAGGTAGGCCTCTGAACATTGTGCTGAAGGTCAGGCTCACAAATTTCAATATTTGGTTTTTCAACAAAATATTGTACCATTGAAAGTCGGTCAATATCAGCAAGCCTGTCGCCAAAGGGGGCCGGTAGGACAAGGACCCCAGAAATTTGTTTGGCCCCAAGAAGATTTTTACCCCACAGCAATTTCCCCCATCATTGCGCAGTAAAATTTTTAATTACCAATGCCAAAAAGGTATGTGGACCAAGGGTGAAATAAATATGGTGTCCGGTACTGTTTGGTGCTTGTTTTTAACCAAACAGCACCCATTGACCCTAAAAAAGAATGCTACCAGGTGCCACTTTTTTACAGAAAGTAGCACCCATCATCCTTGAGGTCCCTCAGGGTTTCTGTCAAGGGGGGGGAAGGGGGGATTTGTTCCCCCTTTCCAGAAGAAGGAGGGTAAAATCCCCGCTTTTCATTCCCATAAAAAAAATGAAAAAATTGTCAATATTTTGGTTTCTTACCTAAGAAGAGGACAACTCTCGCAGCAATGTTGAACTTTCATAAATATAGTAAATGGCCTTTAAAACCCTTCAAATTGCATGTTATAGGGGCCTTGAAGCAAGCTTTTGTCCCCCTGAACCAACTTGCAACTTTGGTCAAGGACAGCATCAATTTGGACTTTGGGTTTAGCAGCAATAAAAACCCCCCTTTTTTGAGTTTCTGGCAGAATCCCTGTCCCTAATATTTGTACATCATTGTAGCTGGTTACTGTCTCCTGGTAAACATAAAGTGTCTCCTGGTTGCACCAAAAAGCATAGAACCAGGAGATTGTTGACTGAAATTGGCACCTGGTTCAGCTTACCTTAATTTCACCCTTGATGTGGACATGTAATAAAAACAGCTTTTTGATCCCTTGCGGAAGGCAGAAGGAATCTATGCAATGGTGATGTTGTGTATGTGTGGGTATGTGACGGCTTTGCTTGTAAACACAGTATCTCAAGAAGGGTAACTCCGAGGGATCTCATACTTGGTATATGGGTTGGCCATATTGAGTAGATGATCTCTACTGTTTTTGGTCAAAGTTCATTTGGGGCCACCAGAGATCAAAAGGTCGAAACCTTGTAAATAAGATATCTCAAGAAGGGTAACTCTGAGGTATTCATACTTGGTATGTAGGTTGGCCATATTGAGTAGATGATCCCTATTGTTTTTGGTGGAGGTCAAAGGTCATTTGGGGTCACCAGAGGTCAAAAGGTCAAACCTAAACACGATATCCCAAGAGGGGTAACTCCAAGGGATCTCATACTTGGTGTGTGGGTTGGCCATATTGAGTAGATGATCTCTATCATTTTTGGTGGAGGTCATTTGGAGTCACCAGAGGTTAAAAGGTCAAAACCTTGTAAACACAATACAGTATCTCAAGAAGGGAATCTCTAAGCTTTTGGCTTTCTGGTTAACTTAACAATGATAGATTAAGATTCCTGGATCTGATGGACTATCCAATGAACTTTCTAAGTTTCTTTTACGATTCTTTAGATATACCACTTCAAATTTTGACCATTTCTGAAATTTCTCATAAAGCTATGCAAAATTGTGATGTGGAATGTTGCACAGGGTTTGTGCAGTATTTTTTTGTTAATATTTCATAACTTATTCATTAAATACTTAGGAGCTTGTCTGTAGTTTTGAGTTTAATGTGGGAATTTTCAAAGAAGTACTGTAAGTAGCTACTTCCCTGAAAATAAATCCCTTGTGGCATACTGTACTTACGTGAAATGTTTCCTTGGAAAAAAGTTTTAACAAACAAAGGATGACATAATACATATCTGTCTGTGGTATTTACTGTTTTAGTATTGGTACTATGTATTAGAAATTAGGGGGAAAATGCCCCCACTACCCCTATCTAAAAATTTTTTGGTAGGATTTTTGGTTCAGAGTTGCAACACAAAATTTCATCTACTTCTCAACTGATTTTCCCAACAGGTAGGCTAAAGGATTTTCTGCAGGCAAATTAAAAACTTGCGGGATTGTTGCCAAACAAAATGAGGAATTTTGTGATCCCTCTGCTTAATACAAACACTTGTGCACATGCAAATTTGTGCAGATTTTTCTGGATGTGAATTTAGAACTTGCGGATTGTTGAGGATAATCTTAGTGTAGAATGTGATCACATTGCCTACTGCTAACCAGTTCAGTAGGTAGCACTGAAGTGTTGCCAGCATTCCAGGGAATCTAGAGTGAGTAAAGGGAAAGGAGAGGTGGGGGTTTGATTGGCATTCAATATGTAAGAAATAAAGAGTGCTAATCAAGGAATTACACAACTACTTCCAAGACTGGTGTTCCATAAATCTAGGGTCAATTCTAGGAGTTTTCTATTTCCAGCCTGTGGGACTTACAGTAGCCACCTTTTTAAGTACTATATTACACTGAAGTAGTACAGCATTGTTACAGGCCATAGTGGTACTCTTTACGAAACCATGCAGACAGCATTTTGTGCTTGAAATTCAAAAGACCAGCAACAGTTGTCTCCCATCTTGGTGTGATGCAGGCAGACTTGTATTCAAGTTGCGACTCTAGTCACATCCTGCCAATACTACCTGGCTTGAAAAATTCTGGGCAATTTTCCCCCATTGAAATAACACAGACTCGAGTCAATGACTTGACTTAATCCCTAAAGTAGCTCCAGTTGACTTGACTTGCTGATAAAAGAGTGACTGGATACATCTCTGGATGCAGGCCCATAGCTAGACAAGATACTGAAGGGGGCAAATGGCTTCTGGGGGGAGGAGCCAAAAAGTTTTTAAGGGGGGCCAAATTTGTAAGAATGCATTAAGTCAATGGCAACTTGAAACTTTTCTCAGGGGCAAAAACATTTTCAGAGGGCTTCGCCCCCTTGACTACGTGGATGACAAAGATAGAGCTTTATTTGGCTTGCATAATAAACTTTCAATCTGAAGTGGGATAAATTTGTTCAAAAGTCGTCCCTCAATTTCTCTGGCATGATTGTTAGGAACAAATACTGGCATGTCACAATTAAAATATATACTGTACTGCACAGGCTTATAGCCTCTTAATTTGAAATTGTCTATTATGCAGTAATTTGTGACTCAGTTCCTTCTTGTGCAACTCACATTGCCTGCCTTTGTTTTCTTTTAAAATATATTTTTAGGCTTTGGAAAAATTACTTTCCTGTTGTGGAGCACATGGTGAGGAGAGGGTTTCTATTGTCATTTCTCTCTTTTTACAAAGGACATAAATACTGTTTTAAAATGGGAAGTGAAAAATTTTCTAGACATACTTCTAGCTGGAGAGTCTGATAATTTTAAGCCATTTTTAGGACCCTGTTTAAGGATTTTTTTTTTTTTTTTTTTTTTTGCTATGCGAGTTTCTCTTTTGTTTTGTTGTACTGTTTTGTACAGGGACCATAGTGGAAGTAGGTTATCTGCTGGTTAGACATTTATAGTCATTGCTGTCTGATTGGATTTGATTTACACCAAGTCATAAGACATACTAACAGAATACAAGGCACAGTGACTTAAGACCCCCCCCCCTCACCACCCCTCCTCCTCCCAAAAGCAAGAGTGAAGGAAATTTGAATGACGTCACAAATCGTTACTCAATCTACCATTTTTGTTTGTGTGAATTAAGCACTTTAACATTTTATATCTCTGCACACAAATATCCCATGGGGACAAGAGTGAGACCAATTTGATTCTGTTTTCACATTTTTTTTAACATATTTTTCAAGTCTAGAATTCCAAAAATTTTGAAATTTTAGACTTTGGGTATGGAGTGGCAATTTCCCAGATTTTCTCAAACCCATGTACTTTGTAATGATTGACTGCAGAGATTTCATATTTGGTTTTTAAATGTTTCTCAAATAGCTTCAAGTCTGGGACACTGCTGGCCAGGAAAGGTTTAGGACCATTACGCAGAGTTACTACAGAAGTGCAAACGGGGTCATCATAGCATATGACATCACCAAGAAAGACACCTTTTCAAATGTTCCAAGATGGATAGACGATGTGCAAAAATATGCTGGTGACAATGTTGTACAAATTCTTATAGGTAAAGCGATAACATTCTTCATCAGTTCATATGAAAATAGTCTGCAGAAGGAGTGCCCAAAATTTTTACATCTTGCTTTATCGACCTTTCTCCATGGGTCCTGAGGCAGAGAAATTATTTTTCTGTGAAATAGACAGTGCATTGTTGTGTACAGTTTATTGTAACTGTGTATACAACTCAGTCAGGTATTAGAATTGCACTGTTCTTCTGTTAGAGTGTTAAAATTGTTGTTCATGTACAGTAGAATGTAGAGTTTGTCTTACAATGAAATAAATCATGTCACCAGTTGGGGTTGCTGATCACAAACAGCTTACTCTATTTTCAACAAACTGAGGCAAGGATGTTTTACTGTACATAGCCCCAGAAAATATCTCATGTGCCCCAGTTTAAAATGTCTAGGTTAGGCAACTCAGCCAGATCAACTGACCAGATGTCTTCATAATTGATGAGGTCATTGTTGGTGTGATCACTAAACCAAGTATGGTTAAGAGGGATACGCTTTGTGTTGGTTATATGTTAATTTTGAAGCTTTCCATAACTGTGTTAAGAATTTTTTGTAAGGCTGTGAACAAAATGAAAGTCAGAATATAATGTCTTCTGGCCATTGTACTGAAAATGGCTTGAAAAGGACACTGCTATGGTTGGATCTAATTTTGGCATGAGGGTAGTGTATACTGCAGTAGAATAAATGAAACTTGAACTCAACCTGTTCAAGTTTACGGTAATAGTTTTGTTACAGTGCTAAGCAACTAAAAATGTTGGAGGACATTGTAAAGGCATAACAGCAGTCACTTTTTGTTGGGTGGTCAGAGGTTTTTGGGGAAGTTTTGCTCAAGCATAGTATGCAGGGTAGCTTTGTTAGATGTGAGCCACAGTACTGTACAGTAGAGCAGTGTTTCTCAAGAGGTGGCCATTTGATTTGCAGGGGGTCAGTGGGTTAACTGGAGATCCAAGAGTTTGGCAAGGGGCCAGTGACCGATTAATTTGAAATATCCAGTTACAAGATCTCAAAATAATGTGATCTTGAGATGCAATGAACAGAGCATGGAAATAATTTCCAGCATTGCCAAAGGTATTTTACAGTGTGGCAATAAATTCCATGGTTATGCTGGGCACCAAACAGTGATTGTTTTTCACTTTGATAGTGTCACAGAAAGTCTGGCCACCTGATACTTGGGGGTTGGTGAAATCTTCCAAGGGCCCACAGGGGTTCAGTTGTGAAAAAAAAAACGTTTGAGAAACAGTTGTAGACTGGTATGACGATGACTGTAATTCCTTAAGGTAGAATTCTGAATCACCTTTCCAAAAAGTGGGTTAATGTTATTGCCCTTAATATTCAATCACAAAATCTCAGACCTATTTTTGTTCTCATCTTCTTTGAAGGAAATAAAAAAGATCTTGAAAATATTCGAGAAGTTGACTTTTCTGAAGCACAGGCCTTAGCAGCTCACCATGATATGATGGAGTGCCTAGAAACATCGGCAAAAGATTCCACAAACATAGAACAAGTTTTCTGGCGACTTGGAACAGAGCTTAAAAGAAGACAAACAGGAGGGCCACTTTTAGAAAATGGGACTTCTGGTAACATCAGTTTTAATTCTAAGAGAGTGGATGGCTGGGGTTGCTGCTCTTCCTCGTAGGTGATGTAAGTGCTTCAGAGGCGTCCATAGCTTACCTGATGCCATGCGCAGGCAATATATCATATTATAACCATATTTACGTACCACCATCAAATATTGTAGCTCTAATATTGTAGTCCGGAGGCATGGTATGAGGTGCTGGCGATATTTTTCTGGTGTGGAAGGTAAGTTAATATACTGTATAATAAAGAAGTGAAACTATAGGAATTAAGCTTCTTGCCAAACAAAAATTTAAACAAGAATTAGATGGTTGGAGGTTTTATGAAGTCAAAGTTGGGGAAAAGTTTTTTATTTTCCCTTCATCCTGGATAGTGCTTACCCCATTTGCAAAGTGGTGTAGAAAGAAGAATTTTCATTTTGCTTAGTATGCTACACTTTTCCATTCATAAGCCAGATGGCATAAATTATGACATGCTGACATCAGAAGAGTTATCTTTACCTAAACTGACTGCAATAGGATGAACTTAATAATATCTTTGACATTGAATGTTGTTTGGGTCAGCTTTTGCTGATAATTTATGATCTTGAAGCTGATAAAGTGGTTATTTCTTTTGTGCTTTGACTTGCATTCAACTTGATGGTGTGGGAGCTGGGCTCCTTTTGTTCTGAAATTGTAAATTTTTACTTAAGCATAAATGGTCAACAAAGTGTTATGGGTAGGTTTCGGTTTACAGCCAATACTCATTAAAATTGACTGAGTGGTGTGTCCATTTCTGCAGGACAACTTCAGTTTCCCTTTTGGCTCTAATATGGAGCCAGATTGGGAAATAGACTTTCTAAATACCCCTCAGCAGGCTTGAATTGCTATTTTAAGAGCCGTACAACTCACTCATTAAGTTGTTTATTACTGTTTGCTCCAAGGCAGTTGTATCTTTTACAGGCTTTAGGATGATAGTTGTGTTCAGAATCTCCAACAAGAAAAGTGTAGAATGATTTGTGTAATTTGTTTTCGTTTCCACCATTAAATTGCACATGTTAGGTAAGGCAAGTTGAGTTACCACCTAGAAACAAAGCTTAAATGATGTAAATGAAGCCAGTGATGTTAATTAAATATCTGTTGATGTTAAATTAAGTTATTGAAGCATCATGAAAGAAGACAGTATAAATGGGTTGGTCTTAAATTTAAAATAAAAAAAAGTCATACTCGATTTGTGATATTCTCGATGTGTAGTGTAAGCACTGCATTGTACAATTGCATCATCCTGGCTTTGCAATATTTTCGTAACATGTACAGTAGTTATTGTACCGGTGCCTTGTTCACAAAGAAGTGTTTCAGATTTTTGTTCTATAAGTACAGCACTTGCTTTTGTCAAAAAGATTTTAAAATTTTTTGTAACAATGCTTTGATTTTAATCTCAGTAGCAGGGTAAAAGATGGCCATGCTCAGATCAAAGCAGGGTTAGGGAAGAAAATCAATGAAGACTTGAATAATGAGTATTTTGCGTGTTTATACTGAGTGATGGTTAATAAATTTGTCAGCAATTGGAGAGAAGGATGAAAATGGCAGTACTGTATAATGAATTGAGGTGACAATCAAGTAGAGAAGTCTCCACAATGAACAAAATGGTTAAAGAGAATTGTTTGTCAATAATAGCTAATCAATATCCCAGCTAATTGAAAGTTAGCCCATCTTTATTAGCAGTAATGTAAATCAACAGTTTAAGAATCTAAACATAAACCTGGAGGCAGTGCATGAGAATATATGCATGTTTGTGGACCTAAGTTAAAGTAGAGAATTAAAGTAGAAAAGTGGGGTTTCTTGCATTGCAATTTATGATGCAAATTTGATTATTTCATCCTTAACTGCACACTCCACACTGTAAAACCGGATTGCATTTTTCCATGATGTCATGATAAGTGGTACCAAATGTGGACATAAAGGGTTAAGATTAATCTTAAGTTTGATTTCAATGAGATGATTGCAAGGCAAAATCAATTGTAAGATAGATCATAATTCTTCATTAAACAGTGCCCAGGTCTGTAAGGATTTGTTAGAACTGAGTGTCTCTTTTCATGACCAGGAGCCTTTTTTACAATCATTGCAAGTGCAAACTGTACATGATGTGAGGCATGAAAATGCAGTGTCTAGACTACAGGAACACCCTGTTGTAAAAATATGTTCAAAAATGTGAAATCATGAGTTCATGAACAGAAGTCAGTAAGCACAAATCAAAGAAATTTTATGTGCTCAAATCAATTAACATGCTCACTCACTAATTAGAAATACTAACTTCAGTATGTATTGGGTTTAATAAGTTTAGGAATATTACTTGGCACTTTATAAGAAAATTAGAAGTCACTGTTGAAGCAAAGCAGGTGCTAAATCTTGGGTAACATGTAAAAATTACTAGGCACCTGCTTAATGTTAGGCTCTTGTATCAGGAAAGATGTGCTTTGCTCATATTAAAGAAATATAATATTCTACTTAACTCAATGTTACAATATGGTACATGCAGATCTGTAGCATATATTCTTTCACTGGATGTAATCAATGTGCCTGGTATTTTCTTGGTGCTGGACCCAATCATCGGTACTGTACATCCTTGTTTCAGTCCATGAGTGTTTGGTCATTCATTAATGTGGCATTTTCACATATTGTGTTTGCCACACTTCTTGCCCACCTGTTCCTGGCTTTCTTTAGCTTTGCCATCAAATTTCCCGTCTGTATGGTGGAAGAGCATGCTCTCTTCAGATATTCAGTCAGAGAAAACTAAAACCATCTGTTTTGGGCTGAGTACTCATTCAATATGGCGATAACAATAAAACTTGGTGTTTATATGATCAGAGCCCTGTTACCGTACAGGTACTCATTTAACCACAGACATACAAGCAGGGGAGATGGGGGACTGCATGCACCTGCTGGAGTTTTGGAAAGTCAATTTTTGCATGCAGGTTTTTTGTAAACATTTGGCAAATTTCAAGTACTTCTCAGCTCCCCCTTCCTTCCTCCCCCAAATGTCCTGAATGTCAGTACGACTTTAGTAGTCGACCGAGACAATTGATTAAGCATCTTGCCATCAGACACAAGGAAATATTTCTGCTGGCATCAAACCAATCTAACCATCAGGGTTGCCAAAATGTTTATTTTCTAGGAAGTGTGTCAAATTTCCCACAATATTTACATACTTCCAGGTACAAAACTAGCCAAATTTCCTTCCAAATACCAAAATTTCCCTGCAAGGAGCTTCCCACACTCCTGCTTTTTCCACCCATGTTAACCAAGAGGCCATGCACCATAAACTTGTCCAACATGTAATGGCCAATACTCCACAAGGCTGGTTGAAGTATTTTAAAATACTCTTTGGGAATCCTCATATAGACGGTCATTAAAATGACGTAAGAGAAGAACGATAATTATAAACATATGAGAAACTTTTTGAATGAGTGGCTTCTTTATAAACTTATTGTGAATCATCTTTATGCTTAATTTTTATCAGCACAGCATTACACAAAGGCCTGATTTTGGATTTTACTTCCTCAGTGTGTATATTTAGCAATATTGTATCTAGTTGCATTGTAATGGAAGAGAGCTGAATATATTATTTTTTCAGGTATTGCTACTGTAAATTGAAGATAAACTTTTTTGCAAAATGTGAGAACAGTTACTACCAGTTTTAGCCAAAAATAATTGGTACATTTAATTATTAAAACTAATACAGTATTGTTATCAAGTCTTTTCATTGTTACTAAAGATCAGACATTGTTTGTTGTGATTACTTAACATTTGTCTAAGTGTTACTTTTTCATGTAGTGTAAAATTTACTCTGTTGTTGACATATAATTATGGTTCATAAAACTTCATACTAGCCTTTGTCATGTGATCATGTGATAAAAAAGTTTACAACACTGCCTCCAAGTTGGTGTGTCTATTTTGAAGCTGCTTTCGCACTAAGAAAATATCTTGACAAGCGTATTACTATAGGAGTATTGCCATTGACAGAATGTCAGGATAAATGTATTAACTTGTTTGCCACTTTGTGAAGTTGTTATTTGGTTGAAATGGGAAAAAAATGAGTGAGAAGTATGGACTCATGTGGGACAAATATGTCAGTTTCACGTGGAATGGCAAAAATGGGATATCTCTTAAAGGGGCTAATTGAGTTGGTTCACAAAATTCATGATTTTACTTCACAACTGTTGAGATTCACTCACATCTTGATGGTAAATGATCAAACTAAGAGATTCTGTCAATCTGACTGACAACTGAAATGGTAATGCCAGGGTCATTAATGATTAAAATCATTTATTACAAATTCGTGACCAGACACTTTTTACC
>WURT03073135.1:0-13347 GCA_009936505.3 Holothuria glaberrima
GAACTGTGTATGTGTCATTCAAAATATACTTTACATTGACTTTAAAGGGAAAATGCAGTCACCTCAATTTGTGTTAGTGTGCTCCGATATTCTATTTCATGGTCATAAATGGCTCTTGAGAATCATGTGAAAATATTTTTCTAACTTAATTGTGAAATTCACACAGACTAACTCCTTAGTTTACCTTGAGAATGCAGTATTTATAATCCTGAATTAGGCCTATCATTTAAGAAATGTGGAGGAAAGTAACAGGATATTTGTGGAGACTCAGCTGATGCTTCAAAAAAAGTTTGGGACCACCACTTATTCCCTGTAACTAACTGTATAGGTCTACAAAATGGATACTGTGGAATCTTGAGGAATTCCTATACCCCTTTTGACAAGACAGTTTTATTCTTTTCCATCAAAAAAATGAGCTCTGAGCTGTATATCCCTATTCATGTGGTGTCCAGTAAGGTATTTTCATCTGTAAACTTCTTGTTACAACTGTCCTATTTGATCATGTGATGACCATACCTCATGCAATACCTCATCTCTGCATGATGTATACATTATGTTGAGAGTACTCATTCACATATTATGGCAGGGTAACAACACTTCAGATGAAACATAATAAGTTGGTGGGATGTGTTCAATGTTTTGGATAATTTCCACAAATTTCTGCACATGGAACAGTTTTCATCACAACATTCACACACAAATGACTTCTGCTATAATGTTCTTCTGCCATTTCTGATCTAAGAATGACCATTGGTGTTTCAACATTTGCATGATGCCAACAAAGCATCTCTTAGAGTAGTAGCCATTTATTATTGAGAGTAGTGAAGCTATGTTTGAGGCAAGTATTGGACAGACAGACATTAAGTTTCAACAGTGTCACTCCTACTTTGCTTGATCAATGTCACATCAATAGAAAGCAGGAAGACATGATGTTGAGTGCAAAAATAGAAACCTGACAGACTCAATGTCTTCCCCCATCCTGACACAGTGGATGTACAAATTGATGAGAACTGAAGAGGACCGTCTCAAGACAAAGGGGAGGGTGGTGGGGTGGAGACTTCATGGTAATAGCTATTAGTAACTACTTGCATTGAAGAACTTACAGGAAAGTGTAGTTGGTTGTGAATTATCTTTTAAGTCTATCTCAAACTCTTTTGCTTGTATCACCATTTCCAAAGGTAGCCCTCATCTTCCTCCTCTTGCCTCCACCCTAGTATTCCCTTCTTCTCAAATCTCCCACCTCCCTCCTTTCCAAAATAAAATGAAAACTCCTTTCCTCTACTTTAACAGCCACTGGCACAACATGTTCTAAAACCACACACACACACACACACACACACACACACACACAAAAAATGTAAAGATGCAAAAATGGCATAATGTCATTTAAACTAGACACAATTATCATGCATTGCGATCAACTGTCTACAAGGGATGCAAAACACTTTTGCACCCTTTCTGTTTCAATGGAGGTTCCTGTCATCCGCCTATAATGTTTGAGACCTCCAGGAAAGCTTCAAACAACACAGTTGCATGTCTTTTACAAGAATGTCTTGATAATTCCTTTCAATTAACTAAAAGCAAAACCCTTCAGTTTCCTCTAACAACCTAAGTAACTCTTCAGCAAGAGGGAATAGTGAGAGTTCTACCACAAAAACTGAATTTTCCCTCGCAATCAGAGCGAATGCTCTGACAGTAATATGACACGTTGAGCATTTGCCTTTAGGCGAGTCTCGCAAATAATTCTGACTTTCAGAATCTCTTGCAATCTGTGAGTGTTATCTATAATGCTACTATTGTATACTCTGTAGGTCTACTGTGTAAATAGATTTCTTATCAATTTTATTTAAGACTGACTGTATACTTTTTACCCAGCCTGACACTGTGTGTCAAATCATTTCCCATTACAGTCAAGGGGGTAATATGAAAGTTGTCAGCAACGATTTTTGCATTTCACATTCTCCCAACATCTGGACAATTCCACCAGTTGCTAACATTATATTGTAAACAGCCAGCATGTTTTATAGGCTAATAAACTTCCCAGGAGGTGAAAATAGGTAGGGATAGCCAGATGGGTCAAAGATAAGTAAATTTAAATGACTAGAATTTTGGTAAATTGTGGCCTACTTTTCATCACAACCTATGAAGACCCACCAATCCTAATAAAATATTACTCTCGTTTTCCCTATGCTCACATTTCATTTACTTCATTAGGTCTACTGAAACTATCTTAGGGTCCTGCATTACCTTTGACAGTTATAGTGTTCTGTATGGTGCAACACACTTGACTTCCCCCTGGTCAACCCTCTCCCTCCCCCCGGAACAATTTCCACCCCTTCATAATCTCATTTGGTCGAATCACACAAGAACAATTCCAAATTTTCTGGAAGGGGAAATTACCTGAGGGGTATGTAATTGTCATATAGTGAATGTGAATCATCCAGGGAAAATGGCCCGGGGGGGGGGGGAGAAGGGTGGGGTTAAGTTGTCTGGTCACAAAGAGAACATGGTCTGGCATTATTATATTATATGTAATTGTATTATGGATCATGGGGTTATGCATCCTCCACTATTAAGAGGGAAAATGCAGTCACCCTAGTTTGGAGTAGTGTAGTGGTCTACCCTATTTCATGAATGGCTCTTTAGAACCACGTGACAATATTTTTCTCAACAAATTGTGAAATTTATGGGAAGTAACTCTGTGGTTAAACTTGAATATGAAATATTTAATTAGTTCCCGAAATTACGAAACATGAACAGAAACAAGAGGAAATTTGTAAGATTTACTGTAGCCATTTGTTTCAAAATAAGTTTAGAGTGACTATCTAAGCCCTTTAACTGCATAGAATATTGCTAGGTTATATTTTGACCATTCTCAGGCACAGCCAATGACAGCATTTTTTTTTTTGAGAGCAAAAACTTAAACTAAAAATTTTTGTTGGTTGTAATTCCCAGAGCTCCTACCTCTTACAGGATTCAATATGGAGATTTTTCCTTGTTAAACTAGGTAGTTGTCTGATTAAATCTGCTTCATTTCAATATCCAATTACCCATACATTAAATGCTTCACTGGATTTATATCTAAAGATTTCACATTTTCTTTATGTGAGACAAGTTCAAACATACAGTATCTGCTTACTTTCTCTAATATGACTTGATTCCATCACATGACTTAATGTCAACTTGGCCTCATCGCTGGCATGCCAATCTCTAGAATTACAAATATTTGTTCAATCACATCTGACAGTTAGTATTTGACTTTTGACCTCAATATCGCCGGCCATGGAATACACAATGACAATGCAAGGTAGGTAGGGATTGCCTATGGCAGAATTGGAGTGAGCTGATATTGAGTTTACTAGCAGCAGACAGTGATCAAATATTTAAAAAGATGAATTTGTGGTGTGATTAAACCAATTGAAACTGTCAAAAGATATAAAAAATCTGCATTCCACAAGAGTAGAAATAAACTTCAACAGGCACTGCACTTGGGGGTTGTAATTAGCAATAGTGATCAACAGCACCTTTACCACAACAATGCTGGAAAAATGCAGGTCAAGGCTAGCAGAATAAACAATGCTGATACTGTACATGATTACACCTTTGGAAATTGCTGCAATTATTTTGGCATACAATTGTCTGACACTGATCCACAAAATGTGAACGTGGTTGAAATGGGAACAACTATGCAAGTTTGTCACTGATATTTAGCCTGAGACTGCTACAGATTCTACAAATTGGCCTATACAACCTGATTTTATAAACCTGGACATCATCTATGATCTTACTGTATAATATTACCCTTACCTGTTCTCAAACTGTGATGTTTAACTGTCAGATGGTTTCATATAAAATGTGAACTCAAATACAAAACTGCCATTCATGTCATAGTTAAAGCAAACTATCGTCTCTGACTGAGGTGGATTCCACAATAAATGGTGACAATCACACGATCTACACACTCCAACTTTCGCTGTGCCAAATACTAAATTATGTATATGCCAAATTCATGACAGTTGAACAGCACAACTGAATCTTTAGAGTGAGTCCCATAGTGGCCAAAGCAAACTCAAAACCTTGCCAAACTCCCATAAACTTGCCAATTAATGCTATAATTTTACCACAGGGTTACAGAAGGCATACTGCCAAGAGCCAATATGTTCTCTTCACTACCAGTTCTCTTCTAATACCCCCTTTCTCAAAACATTTTGAAACTGTTGGATGGGTTTCTAAAATCTAAATGACATCTTTTTGGCAAATTCCAAACTTCATTTGACACTGCTGAGTTACAGCTGTTTTCTTTTTGGAACCAGTAATCCCAAGTGACCTGTTATGTGTCAAAGGCCAAGGAAATCTACCCTCTTTTGCTTGGAAATTACATCACTCTAAAATGCCATTTGTTTTCGTGTTTTCTTTTCAATTTGAAAATTTACAGCATTTCTGAGACATCCTAGTATGCTTTTTCCTTATTTCTGTTTTTCTTTTTTTGGTTCATGAGAATTGGCTAAAGATTCAAGATCAGTTATTTGACCTTAGGGTATGAAACTCATACTTTACCAAAACAACTCAAATAAGCAATTCTGCAGATTTGTGATTTAGGAATCTTGCAGACACAAGAAATGCCCTAAAAATGAGGTCAAATTGGAAGTCTACAAGGTTATCTCGAAGACTCGGTGCAAACTATTAAAACATTGGCATTTAAATTAACAAAGAAGTAACCAGTATAAGACCTTTTGATCACTCTATCAATCATATAGTCAACAAAAATGCCAACTTTTGTGGGAATTTTTCCAAGAACCCTATAGCTCAGCCGACCAACTGTGGAATACTTCTTCCACTGTGATAAGTGCATTTCTCAATGGACACATACACCTCTTAACTTAATTCAGTACAATTTGAAATCCTTTCCATAATTTTGACAATTGTGGGCTGTACAACACAGCTACCAGTACGTTACACAGATGCCAGAGTGCATCATCACAAGCACCATATTTTTTTTCTTAAAACAAATGCTGCCTAGCCCACATTTAGTTCATTCTTAAAATCACTATTTATATCAATAAAGTAAACCTATTTCAGCCAATAATTTAAATTAGAAACTTTATCCCAAAATTTCAATTCCTCAAAGTGCAAACTTCAAGAGTGCTAATACTTACGTCAATTATGATAAAATGATGATTCATCTTATGAAAATAACACTAGAGTTCAAAACCAAAAGTTTCCTTGATTGTCAACACAATGAGTTGCTTGAAAATACAGAAATGCCAATAGCACAGGATGCAAAACAATGACAAAGAGCTGTGAAACATATGTTCCTGCTGCCGATCCCACTCTCCCGCTCTTAAAATGACCCCATCTAACAAATGACACATCATGGCACCCTGCTAGTTCCATGCAGGGTAACACGGGATTCCAGTTTCAATATTACCGAAACACTCACAATGTGACCCATAATCTCAGCAAAGAAACAAACTATGGGGTGAGAAGTCAGCTTTGTCGTTTCCAACAAAGCCAATGGGTAATTTGGTGGGAAAATGTCCAAGTTGATTACAGCCATGTGGAGCAACTCGATATTGTACCTGGTCTGAATAAGACAGAACTTAAAATTAAATGAAATTGAAGGTAGTTTTAGCTTTCACTGGTTGTCCTCAACTTCGATATAATATCGAGAATGATCGCTATGATTGCTGACAAATTTCAGCTCCCAAACAAAGACAAATTGATCCTCGCCCATACTGTAATGATGAACCAAATGTATCAGAAAACTGAAAAAAAGTTGTGCATGTCATTAGAGGGATAGCCTAGGGTGTTTTAGAAAGCTATTATCAAACAGAATCTATTTAATGTTAATGGAAAGAAAAAGGCTTTTTTTTTAAAGATATTTTACTATCATATTGCCCATAGGAAAATGGCTTTATAAGAAATATCACATGAACCAAATATATGGCCAGACACAAGCCATGAGGATGGAAGGAAATTGCTGGATCGAAATTTGGGGGACAAGACCACTGCATGCTGACTTTAGGGGAAAATGAAGTCCCTAACCCTCACTCCGCCCCCCTCCTCCAGCCAATTTGAACAATTTGAATTAAAGGACTCCATCATCCTAATTCATGAATGGCTTCTATCAATCATATGAAAGTAGTTTTGTTACTTATTTGTTACTTTCAGGCAGAATACAGTAACTTCTGGGTTCAACTTCAATATTCAATACTTTATATAGAGAAACATTATGAAAGATACTTGTGAGTGAAATAAGAGAAGATCTTTGAATTTTTGAAAATAACTTTTGGTGACTGCTTTCTCCCTTAAGCTACAGTACCTGTTCCTCGATGTGAGGAGAGATGGGCTTTAAAAACCATAGAAGATTCCCCTAACTCCCTAGTTTGGAAATCTATGAGACCCAATACTTAATTCCTATTTACCTGTGTAATCCTTAATTGCCCAAAATCAAGGCTGGGCAGTCAATAGCACAATGAAAGGGAGCCCTCACTTACAACATCCTAAGACATGATCATACCCTCAATTGTGGGCAATGAAGTGTTACATGGGTACATAGAAGGAAAGGAGGGGAAATGAAGATTATATAAATTTGTACCTATGCTGAAATGATTCTAAACTATCACTAAATGAGAAGAGTTCCTGATGACACATCTGAGTTTCAGAGGTAAACAGGACTTGCAAAGGTCATAGATGAATTACTCCATTGGTTATCCTTACTGGAACCATGAAAAAAAGGAAGGTTTCAGTTGTGAGGATTAATTCAACACTCTTGAAATCAGTTCTATTTTCATGGGATTCAATAGAAACCCTTACCTTGGATTCGGTACAAAAGGGCTTCGTCCTTCCTACAGTAAATTTAAATTCACTGAATTAAAAGGTGACTTCCTCACAGCATTTTTAACCTGTGTACAATGACAGTTCAACGAAGGGAGGTGTCCAAGACTAAGCATTGTGTACGCAGACAAGGATCCTTCCAGTACACATAGAGCTGACAATGAGTAACCTGATGAATCTGTCAGTATATGAAAATCAAACGGCCCCTACCCTTGAAGAAAATCTTTCCTTTCAACAGAAGAGGAAAATACATCACTTAAAATTCCATCCTCCAACTGTGCCACTGCATGTGATGCATAATGGTCATCTCACTGTGTTAATATGCAGGAGACAGCACAACACATATACAGTATCCCGCAGTATATACTGTATCCCTCAACACTTTGCAATAAGGGCATAACTTGCTAATGAACTTTATTGCCTACAATACTGCTTTCAGACAGGAAAAAAGCTTTTTCTTGATTTTTTTTAGTTAAAACTCCATATGGCACAGACGGAGAATGTCAGCAGACTGGTAGCAGATTTCTTCTCGCCTATAAGATTTCTGGATCCATCCAGGTACTGTACATCCACATTCAAGTTACGAACCAGATCAAACCATGACCACATACAAAATTATTTGAATTAATATGCTTCACATGATACAGTATTTTCATAATAATCACATTTACAATATCATCACACAGCAAAGTACTTTTACCATGACAACAGCTAGTACGCTACAGTTCAAGGGCAGTACAATTTGATCTAATTACAGCTTCTGTATCTAAAGATGCGGATGTTTACGTCTGTGACATTCAGAAGAAGTGCTGACAATCATCCTTAGGCTGAACACAACGTAATGAGCACTGGCAGTCATATATAGCTCCACAATTAAGAGAACAGCTTTGAAGGCAAATGAAAACAAGATTACATGTTCATAACATCCCTATAATTTTTCAACAGTAAGCAGAAATTACTCTCTAAAAGGAAATGATCTATAGAAGACTTACCATTAAAGTACAAACTGTTTGTCAATTGATATTATCAAGGTATATACTGCTGTAATCCACTTTTCTGTCTAAATTTGCCATATATACTCGCAGACATCCACAATGACTCACAACTTTCGTTACCAACATATGTTCTCCTAAAATCAATGTCAAGATACCTCTCAAGATCCTTTGCACTAAGCTACTACCACAGAAAGTTCAAGCTCCTCTTTCATCAAGTGACCTCTTCCCCCGCACAGTGGAATGGCTGAATTCTAGAGAGATGGTATCTAGTGATATTCAAGCCCGACTATCATTATCTCATTGGTGAGTGGTGAGGTAGGCTATTTTTCACACTCTGCTCTTTAATTGAATTTATTGATACAATGGTGATGGGTATGCTCTGAAGTGGATTAATTAACATTTTGGTTGCTTGGTCAGTCTTGAGGGTTGTGATCTGAGGGATACATCTGGTAACAAGCTTGACACAGATGTTTATTTATATAGGCATAGGTTATCAATTACAAATAATTAAATATGTTGAACCAGGGGATGGTAGTCTCAGCTGGGAGGTTCTTTCCTAAATTTCCTAATGTGACATCTCTAGATTACTATAGGTCAGTCAGTTTTTCATTAAGGTTAGAAGTATCATTTGCTTCCTTGCAAGCCTGGCTGTTTTACACAAAATGCGATGCAATACAACGGGATATGATACAACACTATGAAAATGTTGACAGTCCTTTCACACTACAGGCATCTTTTGCTTCCTCTCCCAGCTCAATATCCCAATGATTGATTAATAATGTGATCTAACAAAATAGCAATTATACTGTATCTCATCATTGGTCACACAAAATATTGCTTGTCAAAAAGTCGGTGAAAGTTGACACTATTTCAACTCAGTTTTATTCTGTCATATCACTCCAAGTGTGAAAGAGTTTCATAACATTGTTTTCAACTTTTTTATAGTATCATTCATATATACTCTAAAAACTCTTGTGTCATGAGGGAACTGATCCAACATTTGGGGTCAAAACTTAACACAATTTGGGTCAAATAAAGTCTTATTTGGGTCATTATTAGATCCAATAAATTAAGTCAATTCCTTCTTGATCCATTTTTGGGTCAAATTGCACTTTTGAGTCAAATTGACCCAACTGTTTACAGTGTATCCCATCACATCACACCTAGTGTGAAAGAGCCTGTTAAGAGCTTTGAGTATGCAGTATCTTACTTTTGATAGTGATCATTAGGCCCAATAAGCCTAACTTTTACACGTTTTCTTTGGTAGAGCTCCCTTCCAATAAACAAACCCCAAAATCTTCGGCAAATGTGAGCAGGCCTAAAGGCCTAGGCTAGGCCTAACCAACAGACTCGACATAAGTTCACAAGAGTAAAATGTTCAAAGACAAAAAAAAAATTACCTTTTAACAAGTTCTGCAGTTTGAGCCATGTGGAAATTTTCAAGAAACAGTACAATTTATAACACACAAGTGAAGACACTAGTTCACATTTAGACTTTGGTGGTACTGTCGTTGGTAGTGGAAAATAAAGGCCCAATTATAAAAAAAAGCAATGCCGAAGGGCATTTTAATGAAAATCCATGACAATTACAAATGCTGCCTAACCATCTTGCTGACAAATATATGTTAACATATACCCTTTCAGTTTCATTTCATTGCAGTAACAGGCCTGTAGGTTTCACGTTCCTATCAAAATGGCACCTTGGCTTTCACTTTTTGAGAACATCCGATTAAAACCTGCAAACTTGAAGAAATTTGAATCCCTGCAGTACAAACATTACAAATGTTTCATTTCAAAGTGCATTTAGGACATGAAATATCTACTGAGATCTGCTGTGGTACACATGGCAGGCCCCTTGCCAGGCGGTCTTACAGGGAGGGTCCCTTTTCCAAACTTTCCACCGTGGAACTTGTAACATATCTGAATAAATATATGAAAGTTCATGCTGTCCAGAAAGTTGAGTCATGTCTATGGAAAGGTTACAACTGAAAACTTTTAAACAATCAAGAATACTCTAACGGTATACTAGTGCAGCAACTCTCTTTTTGGAGGGGTGTGGGGGGTTATCCAACCCTTCGAGCCCCTCCAGTTACCGGCCAGCATATATTAAGACATGCAAACATGAACACTGCAATATGTGCAGTCATACTCATTGACGAATAATGAATGTACAGTAGTACAAGATACTGAATTAGATTCACTGTGCCACACACATTGTATTAAAGAACATTTACTCACAGGCACACACCTTTCTCAGCAGTCACTCTAAATTTGAAAAAAAAAAAAAAATCACTTTTCTTCATATTCTACGTCTTTATCAGTGGTCATCTTTTTAACAAGATTCATCCATTGCTGTTTCAAAGATTCCTGAAGCACCACTTACTACAAAGTTCGTTCCAACTCTAGCTACGAGGAAAATCAGAAGTCTACGACAAGCAGGATACAAGTATATACCTCTGTGAATCTGGAATGATTTAATGAACATACCGCTTTATAGGGCCTACATAATGTTATCTTTTACTTAGTTATAGAATGTTTATCTTGGAAAAACTCTCCCCTGCAATTCAAGATTCAAGTACACTTAAACAATAATATCAACCTCATGTTATGCTTATCAACCCTCATTCAAGGTTATCAGTTTGTACCAACCTACGTAAAAGCAACATGTTTATATTGCGCAGTTTTAATCAAGAATAAAATCAAATTAAGTACTGCAGGTCTGCATCTATGAGTTAAGGCAATGCCAAGCCTGATGGGTAAATTTATACAAGGGGAAGTCTTGAACACTCTTGTAAGGCTATTTACATTTCATCTACTTGGGTTGATAATATATGCATTCTGAAAAAGTTAAAAGATCTCATGCACACAATTGTAAGAAATGTCAATCATGTTACAACAGTACAGGAGTCGTTTTCTCTGAATCAGTGCATTATACACAGGCTTGAACATTATGAACATTTAAAGGACATTTGCAACTGTTGCTGGTGACCTGTAATAAAACAATACCACATGGTTTCCATTTAAGCACAATTGACAATAATTTCCCCAATGAAACAATTAGTCAAACTGAAATATGAAACTTAAAATATCTCATCAATATTCCCTGGTTACATCTAATATCCTTTAAAGTCCATGTTTACATCCTGAGCCAGCAATATTATCTAGGTTACACTTCCAACCGATTCAGGTACAGTAAATTCACAGAGTAGGCACTATGACAGAATACCAGGTAAGTCATTCTTCCTCAACACTGGTGAGGTTTTACTTATAAATACATTTCTGCCCAATCAAACTTGCTACTCACTCATCAATGACCTTGATCTCCCCCTCTAACCTTGATATAAAACATTTACAGTAAGTTCCTTTTTTCTCCAACCAACAGCCAAATTAGCCCTAGACAATTTGTTTAATAATTCACAACACTTAATTCATAATGACACAGCCTAAAGAGTTACTACAAAAAGCCATGTAATGTCTCTGCTATTAACCATCCAGCGTGATTCATGGGAATTATGCCTTAGTCAGTCTCTCAAAGCCCTTGCGACAATGCACATGTCACACATGTAAGGGACTTTCACTTACAGTACTAACACAATTGTGACTATAAGTCTACAGAGTATAAACCCTTCTCTTCAATGGACATGCCTTAACAAAAGCATAAACCAAAGCTAATTTAGACAGGTTAGCAGATTTATGCTAAGTACAAGGGTACCCAGGGAGTCCTAGCTATAATTTAAAATTCTACTTTACAGTGTAAATACAGCCACAGTGGGGATTGCCATAGATGCAGACAACAGGCTCAATCCAGAATTTTTGTGGAATGCTCTTTCTGGTTAAAGATTTAGATGTTTTCTTAAAACTGACAGATACCATGAGCAGCCATTTGAAAGATCAGTGTCTCAATGTGATGGTGCTTGCGTAGTTCCAACCTGCAAGAGCAACACATGCATCACAATTCAGTTCAACTCATTTCTCTCCAACTCATTTCTCAAATTTCTGAATGGTATTAAAAACTTAAAACAAAGCATGGGATAGATTTTACAAACTTAATGGTATTGATAGGTATTGTTTGGCAATTAGGGGAATTGCATGTTTTTAGGAGGTTAAAAGGAGCGTACTACACTTACATACCAAGGGAAAAAACTGATTCCAATGCTAGTGACCAACTACTGTAGAAACTTTGTTATAAAATAAGTAAAGGAACATGCATTTGTTGTATTGTCACAAAGTGAAGTGATACCTAACCTCAAAATGATACAGTATTTTACTCTTCATTTATGGATACGAAGCATTTATCTTCCCATCTGCCATACGTAACATTTATGGGTAAAGGTACAACAACCCAGATATTACAATTTATTATTTTAGGCCTTAATTGCTTCACAACTGCTCACTTTTGCAATGAAAATAGATACTTCAAATAATTTTGTTTTAATTCCAATACTCTAAGACAGTGGAAGGGAGTGGGAGGGGGAAGCATTCTACACCCATCCCATCAGGCACTTCAATTCCATAAATTATCCACCCCAGAAAAATATGTTCAGGACTGAGTCCCCAACTGACGTCGATCCAACGCAATTGATGATGGTTTCAAATATACTTCATCTACTGAAGATAAATGTTGGCCACGGCTATACAAACTAAAAATAAGCTATTTTAAACAACCCAGAATGTCTGCACACTATCCGGACCTCCTACATGGATAAGTGGTCAGCCAGCTACTTCTAATGAGTAAAACTTCCCATGTACTTTTAACAGGATGTTTTTTCCCAGCATGAAGAACCTCAATACCATTTCAAACTGTGACATTTCCGTACACGAAACATTACACTTGTAATTTGCGCGTGTATGGTAGTGGATCAATAACGTGCAGGTTGATGAACTTAGGATACCTGTAAGCAATACGGTAATTAGAAGTACTGGGTCAATATACAGTAAATGTTCACTTAATATTTTTGACGTGAGAAGTGTCGCTTAAACTGGAGATACTAAGCAGGTATTCTGAGTTAGATGAACACATTAGGTACTGTGTAATAAAAAGACTTACATATTAGCTAATGCTCACAGGTAATATTTCCATGGCAACTTTACTCGCAGTATGAAAGTAATTAATAACAGACCAAGCTCATGAAGTACTAATCAGGCAGTCAGGGACAGATAGTACAATTATTCAAATGCAAACAGACATTTGGGAAAGAAGAGATGTCAGATGGATATGACAAGTCTTTCAACATATCACAATAAAGGTCTACTATTTCAAGGCTCCAGCAGACTGCACCTCTAGGAGAGAGGGAACAATAAATTAATTTTCATCAACAATACCAAGTCTGATAAAATTTTTAATTAATTTGAAATTTTCGTCTAAATATTCCCATCCTTATCAATCATATTCAAATATGTACCATCTCATATTACTTAGTATTTTCTTGCTAGTACTAATTTTTGTAACACACACACATGGGACAACTTACTGGACATGGGGGTCAAACTTGGAGTGCATGTACAATGCACAGGC
>WURT03073144.1:0-13347 GCA_009936505.3 Holothuria glaberrima
TTATTTTTTGTTGTTGGAAGTTTCAAGGAATTGTCATTTTAATTGCTTTGAATTTATCATTGAGGCGGGAGGCAGTATAAAGGTGGAGAAAGCCGGTTTCAGTCTTAGTGTCTAAATGTATCCTTTATGGACTCCGACTATACGATTTCTGCTACCGTGAATTCTCTTATCAACTTAATAATCATTGTCTTGTTCCAGGAGAATAACCCTCACGAGAAAGTGACATTTTATGCCTGAAGTTTTATTTCAGTCGAGTTATCAGAGGTAAGTTCCATTCCTTTTCCATGGGGCAGAAAGAAACGGCTTTTCATTAAGAAGTTCCCCTTTTTAATAAAATCTTCATTTCACTTTAAAAGAAGTGAGTTGCAGTTACTCTAGTTCAAAAGTAGCCAGCTTGTTATATATCCAACCTAAGTTACTTACAGAACTAATCCTTATTTTTACATGATGATTTGAAAATCATAAGAAAATGAATCTCGCCATACTGACGGTCAGAGTCGACCTGTCGTTAGGGCGTATTTTCACTTACTCTTGGAGGTATATCACGCTGCTTTTCACTGTCTGTAAAGGTTGGTTTTCTAGATAAATCATAATCTTTCATTACAAGTACGAGGGTAAGAGCAAAGACCGGAAGATATTACCTCTGTAGGTTGGATTACCATGTCAGAGAGCTTTTTGCAGATCCTACATTCTTAACAACTTGCTGAACAATTAAGTTGTAAAAACGTATCTTAACAGTTTGTTGCTTTGAAAGAAATCGGAGTGAACAGTCTGCGGGACAGTTCTGACAAACATTTTTTTTAAATTTCTTAAAAAGTTTAAGAATTTTTCTTTTCAACTTGCTGTACTATAAAGTTGTAAACAATGCATGTCAATAGTCTGTTGCTTTAAAGTAGGGAGATGCTATATAGCAACTCCCTAAAACTTATAGGAGTAAAAGCAAAAAACAATTTCTTTTAAAGTTTCCAAATTTCTGATGCACATGTGCAGGACATAAGCTGGTTCATGCTCGACCGGCATCAATACAGCAGGATACAGTAAAGAGTTACGTAGTATCATGGAGCTTTTGGTAGTATTGGACAAATAAAAAAAACTGGCTTTTAAAATCCAACAGAAAACATTGACCAAAATTATAGAAAACACAGGGAGCTGGCACTGAAAATGGCAGCTCCCTGGAAAAATCGTTTCGGACCGATCAACCACCCTTCCTAAACAAAACTATAATGTTTTTTTTTTCCTTTTTTTGGAGGCACTTTGACTTTGTTCGCTGTAGCTCAAAGGTTTTGTAGTATAGTAATGGTTTGGTATTTTGATCGTTGCTACCGTTGCTTGTCGGTATACGATATAGTAACTTATGCAGGATTAAAATGAAAAGGAACAATAAGTCTGACGGACTTTTTAATAAGCTGAAATGTATTGTAAAAAGAATATTTGAGGTACGTCTTGTTGTACGGATTGCTTAATGTAAGGAAAGATATAGAAATATATACTCCGAGAGAGAGTAAAAGGTGTAGCTTCTGCCCTGCTTCATACTGTGCAAACACCTCCAAGAGTCGGTTATCATGCGCAAAGGGGCTGGTCAACTACCGTAAAACAGTCGTGGAGTTTCAACCACGAAAAAGGGTGCCATGAAGGCCAGTCTCCGAATTGTTGAAAGTTGTTTGTTACAGCACTAAAAATATGCTAGGGCTGCGCCATTTGTGTAAAAAATGTTCGAGTTGATGAGTTGGTGGAATGGTGGTTCAGTAGAATTACATCAAGCCGCAAGTTAAAGTTTATTATTTTATATGTAGAAGAGGTTAATATAAAGAAGAATGAATGTTAAAAGTGAACTGAGAATTGTAACAGTGTTAAAGAGGACTATCAAAAAATAAAAACATTCAATTTAGAATGAGAAATGAGCTTATGTGGAAATGACAAGAAATATTAACATGGTTTGGTACATCGAGGTAGTTAGCATATGATATGTGTAGTCTAAAGTGTGGGGCAATGGCCCGTTTAAGGTGCGTTTAGGCTAATATTTGCATTCCATCCCATGGGTATTGTGGTCAGTAGCAAAAGCTGTGACAAGTAGTTTCGAAATAGCCGAAATCTTAAAACTGTGAGAAATTTAAGAGGGCTATCTTTTAATTGAATTAGAACTGTTTAAGAAGAATGGAGACAGTAAATAGGCCTACTTCGGTTAGTTTTGGACACTGCAGCATGAGCTTTACTTCAATAGAAACCCGTCTTCATTGTATTGGCTACCTAGGTGCCCCTACACCCCCTCCCATCAAGTTTAACTAGGCCTATAGGGACATACCACACAAATAAGACGGCAAAATAATGTCATTATGTTGTTTGTAATGTCATTCACTGATCCATGGACCTTAACCTAGAATACCTGGGATCTCTAGGGTCCATATTACCTGATTTCGTCTCTGATCGATAATTCCACTAATGATCCATGAATTTAAAAAAGTGCAGTATTTGGCATATTAGAGTAGACCTCTATCTTACACTTCAAAACCAAGCAACAGAACTTCGATCATAAATCGATTATCATAGTAACCTTTGGCACTTTCAGTCTTAAATGAGACCTCATGTGACGTCTCTTTTGCTTACCGTCTCAAATGTTCTCAGTCATATTCATCCAATTAGCAGACTTATGAGTGCACTGGCCGGATGTAGTAAGTAGTTCCGGGAATATAAACGTATGTCAAAGTAGAGGGGGCTATATCCTTTTCACAGAAGAACGAAAACCTTGTAAGGGTCCATTTTACCTGAAGGGTTCATTCACCCAGTGGCGTCGCCAAGGGGGGGGGGCAGGGGGCACGTACCCCCTAAAGATTGGCTGTGCCCCCAAGTGAGATTTTGGGTATGACAAAAATTATGCACAAACACACCATTTACTTAGATCTTGATATGAAAAAAGGACCCGCTATCACTTAATCATTCAAACATACTAAAATTGCACAAAATGTTCCAAAACTGTAATTTTGCGACGCGCTTCCCGCACATCTATTCGTTAAGGTGTTAGAAGGACGCTTATTGGGAGATGTAATCCACTGCCATTGTTTCAACCCTTTACTTTCAAAAGCTGTGAGACTACTTGGGCCTTGAGTCCTCTCCTTTCTATACAATTCCCACATCGATTATCTTTTAGCCAGATCTTATGTTTGAAAACTGTAAAAAATTGCAACTTTCGTTGCTTTCTTCAATGCGTATTCAATAAAGCTCAGTGTATAAAATTCAGAACATGATTCCCTGTCCCCATTCACCCCCATCATTAAATCGTTATTTCGAGTAAGACTAACACAATGGTCAAATTGTGATTTCTTATTTTGTGGCCTACCAGTGGCGTACACAGAGGAGGCCATAGGGCAATTTTTTTTAGTTCCTAAAAATACGTTAATTTTTTTAACACAAATTTTACTTCAAAAGGTAGCATATGTGGCACCAGATTGCATGTAAGGACATCCAATTTTTCAAAAATTTTCAAAAGGGGAGGGGGACACCCCCTTAGACCCCTCCCCCAGGCCGGCGATCACACAACATACTGCATTTGGGTGTGCCGCTCCGGTGGATCGCTTACCCCCCAGTGCCCCCCCCATTTCGAAAAGTCTGGCGACGCCACTGCCTTCACCCTACAAAATCAGCTCTGTTTGAAAGTTGTACTGAAAGTGGGTATAAAGGGTGACTCTTTCAAGTCGTCATTCAGTGAAGAGATCTTATGCATATGGCCTCCCAGAAAAGAGAGTGCGCCCCGCATAGAGGCTAGCTGGTATTATTGCAACTTAGTACTTACACCAACAAGTGCAGAAAGACTGTGTTAACCGGTTGGATACCGGCTTAGTCTTGTACGAGGGCGTGCGAAGTCTCCTTCGTGCGTGCCCTGTGGTTCATTTTTAGCCAAAAAATGACGTCGGGTGAGGTCAATGCATAAGATCTATTGCAGATTTTGGCCTCGCCTTTTGATTGTTGAACTTACCCGAGGACTAGCTTTCACTATTAACTGAAAAAAGAAGCTCCATATATATTTACAACTTCAAATATTGGAGACAAGTTTCAACACAAAGTTCTTACGTACACTACTAATATTCTGTGTTTTGTCTGTGTTTACTATAGAGGCTATTTTCGGTAAATTAGCAAGAGACTTGACGATAAAATAAAAGTGGCGTCAGTTGGGGGCTGGGGGCATGCCCACTTTGTCGGGGAAGGTTCCTTCGACAAAGTTTTTCATTCTCGTCGAGGAGCCGCAATGATTTCGATAAGACATCTAGTCCCTGATGACGAGAGGTCGCCCCGACGATTTACTTGATTTGGTTCTAAAAGCAGGCAATATTCTTAAATAATAACCTACGTTTTCAAATTTGCAAAACAAAAATCCGAAATGTTCAAAATTTAACAAAATTCAAAGTTTTCTCCAACAACAAAACCCCAAAATCGGCGTTTCACATCTTTTCGGCGACCCATCTCCTTTGCCTGGGCTTCGGTTTGCTGGCACCTGGCTGGGAGTTTGCCACCTTTTCTGGTAAATACCGGCGCCTCTTCTGCTATAAAGTCCTTGTCCTTGATTTCAGTCTCATCTGGTCAACAAAAATTTTAACAGATATTCGATATTTTCCACATTTAGCCCGAATTTAGGCGATTTTGCTTTTCAACTTCATGATGTGGGTGACCGAGTGTTTGTAATCCATGATTCCTTTCGGGTGAAAATTTTTAATTCCTTTCTCGAGTTTTCCACGCTAGTGACGTAAACATCCTCTCAGGCTTGAATTTATCTTCCCCCAGTTTGAAAACTTCGCGCTCGACTCATTAACATGTGCGGATCATTTTCTCTCTCTCATGTTTTACTGTGCACATCTATAGTTGTTTGTTTGTTTTTTTTTATGTGCTTACTGATCCTCCCTTGCGGGAACTCGGCAACCCTCCAGTCGCGGAGTATTACGCCAATCTCGCGAGACAAACTCACAGTTTAACGTCTACAGCCGAACGCACACTAACGACAGAAACGCGAAACACGAAACGGAAAACATATATTCGCGCTGACGTCCGTGTGCGTTATACGAAAACCAAAATAAGCGTTTTCGTCCGAAACACATGTTTAGCTAAACACTTGTTTCGCGAATCAATCAGTGCTTGTTTCGCGAAACAACGCAAAATAACGAAACGTGTTTTCTGTCTCGTGTTTCGCGTTTTCTGTCGTCCGTGTGCGTTCGGCTTACGACAAAGGGAAAGCAGACGACAAAACTACAACCCAAAAACTAGACGACAGTTGTAATGTTCGAGCTGGATTCGAACACACGACCTCATGATTAGAAGTCGCGGATCATAACCAATGTACCACTTGCTTTCAACTTACCAGTGTTCCGCTTTCTCAAGTCGCTTTCCATCATTGAAAGCGCATTCTGGTGACCAAATGTGATGTTTTTTAAAACTGCAGTATTTGGTACTGAGCAGTTAGATCCATTAAATAGTGTACAGTGACGTCGACGTTACCTAACAAGGCCACTTTCAAATCTAGTGCATCGATCCAACCAAAAACACGCGTCTGTAGCCGCTGTCACAATCAGTGCGCCAATTTTCGATGCCGTACGCGCACCGCAGACTCTCTTGCAAGTGCGCGTGAACCTGTTATATGTTTCAAGCACACACACGCAAGGAAATGCAGCCGCATATTTAACGCGCAAACTGCCTACACTGGGCCTGTACATACAGCTTTGTACAAAAATTGCAAACAGCGCCCGCTTGCCTTATTAGGTTCGTTACAATCTTAGGCTTAAGCTGAAAACTCTGAACTTGTTGTAACGTCATCTCTCGGTAGAAAAATTCTGTGGTAAAGATTTATAGCTCGCAAAGAAGATGAAGTCTGCCAAAAGATTTGCAGGTACAAACAGGTTCACATTCTTTTTCTTTGTTTTGCAAAAAATGAAAAGTTTTTTAGAGTGGCCTTGTTAGGTCGTGCCATCATACCGCTTAGGTAGGCTATTTGAAGGGATAAAAGAAGGAATTTGGGATAAATTGTTCAATTTCAACCAGATTTTATGACCTTGAGAAAATATCAAGGTTTTTCCTGACAAAAAGGAACAATCTTCAAAAGAAGCATATTTTGAGCTAGATGTGGAGTCCTGGTTCGGAGTTTGGACGACAAAGAACTGAATTTTCTTTCTTTCACGTGTAGGTATAGTGCAAAATACCAGAAGACATGTTTTTAAGTTTGCTGTATTTATCGTTTCATTCGTTCATTTATAGTGTAGTATACCATCTAGGATAAATTCATGTTTTAGGTGGTTGGTGCGTTAAAAATTTCATTTTTTAGCCAACTGATTGATCGATCGATGGATCGATCAGTCGATTTCCATCAATTATTTGGCCACCTTGAAAGTGCTTGCACTTCAAAGTACAATAACCTTATTTGCGTGCATGGAGATACAGCGTAGGATTATTTGTCTTTAGTTATAAATCTCTATGCATTGCAACCGAAATGAATCTGGATCACCAGTTAATCTAAGGTAGGCTCTTGGAGAGAATTTATGGATCACCGGTTAATCTAAGACATGAAGAGAATTTATGATCACCGGTTAATCTAAGGTAGGGCTATGAAGATAATTTATGAATTATTAATATCATGTGTGACAGAAGTTCTGCAATTGATGACGTGCGCACGTATATAAAGAAAAGACTGCTGATTATAACAGAAATAATAAACAAAACTTCAAAAAGTTGTTTCGATTGAAGCTAATACGATGACGTATTTAAGAGCTAGTTTCTTACTGGTCGATTGTAACGTTACATATGCAAGACCAAGCCCGTTTCTTCGACTTAGCGTAAAAACAGACATTTTGTGACACCTGGATATCACTCGTTTTCTCTCTGCATTTCTGCGTGAATTTCGTACAAAAAATCTGAGCTAGTTAAAAACAAATTATCTTATGCTTTAGATGACACGAGCTTCAATTACTTCTTTCTCTATAAGTTGCACGAATTTAAGAGATCACACTGTAAACTGCTTAATGTGTGTTTAAGCTTGCACTGGCACGAGCATTAATTTATATCATGGGAGCTGTAACAGAGCACGAAAATTTTTTTCTTCTTCGTTTCGTTGCTGTTGCTATCTGCGGGACTTTTGGTATCGTATTCAACGCAGTGAATTCTATTATTCTCAGCTACAGATCTTGCGGCTTTGCGAGCAATCACCGACTTCTTATACGTATACTTGCAGTCGTAGATTTACTTACAGCCGTTTGCATACTTATCCTAGAAAATGTCTGCCTGTTGACGGAGATACCAAACACGTGGCCCTTCTTCTGTAAGGTAACTTTTCCTTGGTTCATGTTTTTTAGTACCTTGTCCATGTTTCTCATCGGACTTATGAGTTTCGATCGTTTCGTATTTTTCAAACGTCCGTTGCGGTATTCTCTATTAATGAGACGAAAATATGTCTACACCATGATCACATCAGTCACTCTAATGGCTACCTTTGAGGCGATTGGGACAACGTGGGAAGTTGAACCATTAGACGGGATCTACTTCAGCAACGCTACCCGATTTTGTCGTGTTAAGGTTTCAACCAACAGCAATCCTCATATGATCGGAATCGGCCTCGGTTTCACAGCCCTTGCAGTTCTTTTGGTCATCTCATTCAACTTTTATTTCGTAGTAGAACTCATCAGCTATTTCCGGAGCAGACGACGTTTCGCCAACAACCCGACGGAAGCTTCCCGCCTTGCACGATCGGCTGAAAAGCACAAGATTCTTCGATTGATCGTGGTGGTAACTTTCGCCTATATCGTTTGTTGGTTTCCCTTATTCCGAGAATTAATCCACGTGCAAATTGACAAGGAACGCATCGTTTCTACAATAAACGAGTTTTTGAACTATTATCCTGCTTATTCGAACAGTTGGGTGAACGCTGTCATTTATGTTTTTCTAAATGAGAAGTATCGAAACGTTCTTGTTGGCCTTCGTCTGAGTTGGAAAAGACCCTTACAATCAGCTAAAGGCAGTGCCGACCGCCGTGTAGCATATATAACATAGACCTCATTCAGAGAACAAGGGATGAGAAATCCGACTGAAATACAAAGAGAAGATTGAGATAAACATTCAAGTCTGAATTTGTATGTAAGCACTTTTTTCTAGATGAAGGCTGGAGGGAGAAGGCAGTCACCCCAACATTATTTGCAAAAATTTGCTTAATCTTACAAATCTCCTCTTATTTCTCTCACGCGTATTTTCATAATGTTCCTGTATAACATTATTGCATAATGAGGGTAAACCAATGAGTTATTCTGCATAAATTTAGGAAAGAAGTATCAAAAATGTTGTCACATGATTGATTGGAGCCATTCCTGAACTTGTGTAACGGGGTACACTAATTCAAATGGGGGGGGGGGGACTGCGTTTTCCCTTTAAAGGTATTTTGCCTATTCTAACATTTTGTACATAAGCAGTCTAGCAATTTGTCTCACCGCAAATATCCAAACATTGAAACAAACAAACGTTTTCGGGACAGCATTACAACATTTTTACCTAAAGTGGGATAAAACTGTGAATATAGATAACTTAAAGGCAACTTTTTGCCCAGGGGTGGCGGCAGCCGGGAGCTGGGTGCCTTAGCCGCCGTCGGGGACTCAGGCTGGCCCTCCGTCGGGGAAGTTTTCCAGTTTCGTCGGGGAGCCTTAATCCGTATGGTAAAATATGTAATCCCAACGACCCTCAGTCGCCCCGACGATCTGTTTGATTTTGCTCATAGGAAGGACAGATTCTGCAATAAAGACCCCAAATTTCCAAATTTCCTCACGAAAAATCCGAGTTCTTCGGATTTTACCTAAGAAAAATCCAAATTTTTCAAAACATCTTCAATAAAGCTTCCAGATTTTCAATTTTTTCAGTTTTCAATTTTCAGTGAAAGAAGCCAAAATCTTTTGGCAACTTATTGGCTTTGTCGGGGCTTCGGGTTGTTCCCCACCCCCCGTCGGGGAGCTTGGTACCCTATCGGGCAAATCCTGACGTCACCCCTGTTTTTGCCATATTACTTACATGTAGAGTTTGTCTATTGGCACGTTTTAAAATTTTTTAGAAAATGCCTTTCCTTGGCCGATGTCCAAATTCTTGTCGAGTGTTTATGTGTTGTATTTGGTTGTTTAACTGAGAGCTCACATTCAATATTCGGTTCATATATAATTTGTAACCGTCTGATTGTGTTACACAAAGGCGTATGGGATGCTTCCAATTCGGGGGCAGAATTTTTTTTGCCCGAATCTCAAAAAGTTGCCCAAATTTCGTAGCAGTTCAGCTGCATAAAATAAACTACCAAACACTACATGCGCGCGAAGCGTGCAAAAATTCGGGAACTCAGTAGAAAATTCGGGCAATCTTTTCACTTTTACGTCATTTCTGCCGGAATTTTACCTTTTCTGTACCCGAATTTTTGTCGTTTCCTGCCCGAATTTTCGACCTCAGAATTTTTTGGAGGGTAGCCCCCCGGCGCCTCGTACACCTATGTCCTCAACTGATAATCTTCACAAACGATAGGCTATAAAATGGATGAATATTTGTTATTTCGTTATCAGAGTATACTTTTCCTCGAGTATTTGCTAAAAAACTGAAGTAAATGTCTGACATAAATCAATAAAATGTAGCCTAATTGTATTTGTTTTAAAGAAACTGCGATGTCTTTTGTTATTATAGGCTTCTACTCTTCTGTTTTGGTCGCAATTAAGATTTATTATTGTGTGATTGTCTTGTATTACAGTAAGTGTTAGCGTAATTAAAAACTGTCCAACTACTCTTAACGTCAAAGTCAAAGCCATCCACAAAATTTTATTATAGCAATCTCGACTAACGTCTGTACTTTAAATTTAAGCTACTCTAGTCCTCTAAATTTTATTATTTTGTATTACAAATACTATATTTTTAGTTGTTAAGTAGTACGTCATTCGTTGTGACTTTGAGAATCACTGCTGTATATAATGAAATTTAGTAACACACGCATTGCATGGGATGCTTCACAGAATCTTCTTGAAACCTTAATTCAATTATCATGTTTTACACATTCGTTTCATATATAAACGACTTAAAAATTCTAAATCTACAACGCCTGAAACATAGTTTTAGAGTTTGAAAATAATAAATTCATCGGTCTCATTCCATTTTCACAAGTTCTTCTACACGTTATGACAATGAGTATCTGTAAAGGTGCAGGAACACAGTTTCCACTTAAAATTTTGTATTTTAAGATTTATATTTTCATGCTTCTTTCCTACGATAACAACGTTCCTTTCTATTGAGCGAATAAGCCTTCTTACTTGTAATAAAAATAATTGCAGCTGTTGGTAGTTGATGCTATCTTCAGCTACATTTTCCTTGTATTTGTAACTTCACTCTACTCATTCCTATCCAGACATTTTAATCTGTTTAATGCACATTTTTTATTGAAATATTAAAATTTAATTTATTCTTCAATCAATAAGATTGAATAATTGAATAATTGTTAAATAATATCAAGTAATTGTTAAATCTTTTGAATTTGAGTAGTTCCAATTGCACTGCAAGTATGTCGCTTGATATCACACATTACTTTCAACTTTTTTGTAATTATTAACCTAAGGTGATTCAGTCCTACCACGTTTTGTGGATACCACTGGTATTTTCTCGTTATATAAAGTACTTGCTGTTTACATTTATACCCTATACAAGCAGAGTTGCTACATTTAACAAAACAGAGTCAATCGAACGTCATCAACTAAAGCAAAGGCAAGCAAATAAAAAGAAAACAACCAGCTGACCAGTGTAAAACCAAAATAGGACAAATTTTATTTTCATCATACGCGTTACGTCATACCGATAAACAACTCTCCTAGAAAGTTAACTTAGATTTTAATAGGGAGTTGCCGATTTAAAACACACTTAATTAAAACTTATAATTTCGGTCAGCAAATAGTAAGGAATGTAATCAAATAAAAGAAAATATACAAAAAATTAAGATCTACGAAATGAAATTAAACGCATATTGGGCTCATTCAGTGAACAGCAAAGCACAAAGTTTGGAGCAGAGAAAATCGCCAAGTTGCGAAATTTTGTAGCCATAACCACCCCAAAGGCTCCAAATTTATGGAATTTGTCAAACGCTCCTTTCTGACAGCTTTTTAATGCAAAAGGTGCTCATCATTTTTGAAAAGAACTATTTTTATGTCTTCCCAGGACAGAAGTTCACGCATAACCGTGCTCTGGTAACGAGAAAAGGTTTAAGAAGAGAACCTGAAATAATAGTCAGGGTACCCCGACTCCGAGGGAATGCTTCATTTGGCCTTTCATACCCCTCGAAGGGGATGTGATAAGCTCAAATGTAAACACGTCCCCTAACGTCAGGGTTACACTGACTACGAAAATAAGTACCGCATTTCTGTGCTCTGACGATTAAAACTAAGGGATACAACTTGATTTATTCTGCGAATTGTTACCTTGATGATAATTAGGTACATAATTTTTATTACTGAAGCAGGGAGGTGGTATTAGTTAATTGCACCTCACTACTCTAAGGAGTAAGGACACGTCAGCATGACAATATATCAGCAGTAAGCTTTGCACTGCATTTTGTTATTCTACAATATTCTCTAGTGAAAGGGGCACAAGATGGAATCTTGTAATTGCTTGACTAGATTTCAGGCAAAACGGAGACAATTTGGATGAAAATTAATCAATTCAGTTCATCTTGTGCCAAATCTAGTCGAATACGTGGCAAGATTAAAGCCGGCTGCCCACTTACCGACTAACGGCTTGCGAGCTCTTGCGATTCCTTGCGAGCTCCTGCGACCTCGAGAAGATCGCTAATTTTCTCCCTATATTTAAAGCCGGCTGCTCACTTAGCGACCAACGGCTTGTGAGCTCTTGCGATTCCTTGAGAGCTCCTGCGACCTCGAGAAGATCGCTTATTTTTCTCCCTATATTTTACTTAGCGATCTTCTCGAGGTCGAAGGAGCTCGCAAGGAATCGCAAGAGCTCGCAAGCCTTTGGTCGCTAAGTGGGCAGCCGGTATTAGGTTCGTATACCCCAATTGTTAAGATTCTTTTTACATTTGGGTAGAACTGTTTTGAAACGCATCTCCACAAATGTGTTCAACGTTCAAAGTGGGTTTAACGTTGTTAGGTTGATAAGGAGGAAAGAGGTTTGTAAAGAACAATGAATTAGAAGGACAGTAGTTTACAAACAAAATGACATTTAAAGGGTCCTGCGTCTTGAGGGACTCAATTACCTACACCAGTGCCGGATTTACGAAGGGATCCACCGGGGCCCAGGCCCCGGCCCCCACATTTAGGGTCCCCCACATTTGGGTGTCCAAAAAATGAAGGCAAAAGATGCCTTACCGTCCGTCCTCCGATGGTCGAAATGAAAACACGAACCTTTGTTCGGAACTCCACACTGGACAAAAGTTGTTTTTCCATAAATGCATAAGGCCTAGTTTTTATGCATGGTGTTTATTCTACGGCATTTGCGTAACTTGTCACCTAAGTGACACCACAAACTCCATGAATTCATTCTTTACAAATGTAAATTCTGAAGGTTTAAATTTTTCGCACAAAGCAAATTGGCATCCCTATAAATATATGGATGAAGTTTTAGCTATCGACCACCGATCATGTGATTCATGTCCACTTCACTGTGACCAACCGAGGGAGTCTTCAACTCGTGAAACCTGTCTCCATAATCATCAAACAATAGGTAAATATAAACAGCCTAGTTGAATTTTCATGCAGTTAAAATTTGAAGTCACCATTCAATCCGAGAAATTAAAATCACATGACCTGTGCACATTATGTAAATCGAATTCCACGAGAAAATTTACACTATGCCTAGTTTATTCCATATGGTGTGTGTTCGTGTGATTAATTATGTTGCAGGATACTAGCAGGGTTTGAAATAAGCTTTTCCTCTCTGGAGCTAAAGTTAGTTTCTGCAACCTTCATTTTGAATTTTTTCAGAAGCTGTTTTACCAATGTCTGCAGCTGTTTTCAATGTTTCAAAGAAACCACTGTTCCCTGCATGTAACATCCTTGAATCATCTGCGAAAGTTACTTGTTCATTTAGTAAAAGACGTTCAAGATATCGGAGACAGAATATATGACAAAGAGCATTTATTTGGTGTAACACAAGGCAGTACTTAGCATGGTGTGGTCATTCCATCTCTGAAAAACTTGGAAAGGGACGAAGGCTGAGGGATTGGGGTCCTGGGCATATATGTATATGGCAGCTTTTGATTGCCCTCATTGGTATTGAGTCTTGGAGGAGTATTAAAGAGAACAACGTAAAACCAAATAAAAGTTGACATTAATTTTGACAATAGTCAATCCCAGAAGATGAGATAAT
>WURT03073155.1:0-13347 GCA_009936505.3 Holothuria glaberrima
TGCAATGTAGGCGAGGCTTATCGTTCGATAATGAGCCGGTTCGATGAAGAAATTGTTGCTTCTTTTTCTCCATATTTTGCGAGATAAGTGTTGATATGTTCCAAGCTATTTATGGAAGCTATTGTTTGGAGAGGGGAAAAGACCACAGTGAAATTACATTGGTGTCATTTGATGTAATCTTTTCAAACACAATATTTCCCTTTAAAACTGTGTGGTTAAGCCTGCTTTTCAGAATGTGTAGGAACATGATTAACAAGTCTTGGAAAGAATACTCCTCTAAAACAGTATTTTTTTTCAAGCTGGAGTCAACAAACTGCTGAAAGAGGTTCAATTTAAAGTGATGTTACCTAAAATTGATATCAGAGAATTTTCACTGTCAAACTTTTCTTGGATTATTACTCTTAACCACAGTGTCAAAGGAAATGGGCCACACCTCAGCCCTGAGTATTCAAGGGTTGATGTAGCTGGAACTGATTGCTAGGTCACAGTGATCAATTACGAACATGGTGCCCATTAGTCTCAATAGATGGGAAATATTGACAGACCTGTAATCCAAAAAAAGAATTCATGAGTTAATAATTTACTTTTTGCCATAAATACTATTCTTAAAGGCCTGGTGACATGACAACTTCATAGTTCAAGGATATTATATGTGAGAAGCATTTAAAAACCAGAAAATAGCTGCAATTCCCATTAAAATCCATCAAATATTGACTATTTTACAAGGTAATTTCTACTTCACCCATGTATCATGAATATGTGACATCAAATGATGGACATACCATATGTGGCTAATGTCAGCCTTTGTTTTTTCAACCTTTATTTCAAGGACACTGGTAGCATTGCTATCTCCTGAGGGTAGTTATGAAAGTGAAAATTGTTTCCTTGAGAAATATTCAATATCACTCACCAAACTGTAAAGTATCCAATCAGTAATTAAAAGATAATTTGTATAGGGTTCATGAAAGAAATTTTAACACTGGGCAACTATTTTTACACAAGGACTGAGTTGCTTCTGAAAGCAAACTTTGAAGACGTTTATTTTAAGAACGGTAAAAGATATTGAAATAATTCCAGCAATTGGAAGACTTTATTCTTTAACCAACAAGTCAACCAGCTCTTTTTGGTGGGGCATGTCACCAGACCTTTAAAGTCTGTTCATAAAGTGTCATAGCAAGTATGGTGATCATACTGTATGAAACATAACTTAGCTTACCCAGGATACCTTTGTTTTGTTTGGTGTCCCATGATATTAAAATTGTTTTGACTGGCTAACAAATTGTTAAGCTTTGTTCTACAGATAATCTGGAAAAGTGAGGATGTTTGTATGTTCAAGGCCGTAAAACATTTAGTAAAGAAAACTCAAACACTAAATATATTTGATTTTAAAAAAGTACATTAGCAATTCCATTGCAAACTTATCAACAATGCTATGCTAGGTGTCTTTGAAAGTATCACTACACAAAATTTGTACAAAACATTTTCCATATTCTTATTTGGAGTAACCATGGCATTTTTGTCAGTGTAGCATAACATTCTTGTTGTTTAGGAATGAGGCATGTTAATATCCCCACTTAAATCTGATTTCAGGTTGTGCCATGGGTGGGGTCTGATAGTGGTATCACGCCACAACTAGATCTCTGGGATGGAACATCTATAAGTTTGGGGGAAGAGATTCCCACCATCGTTTTAAAGGGAGAAGCTGTCCATAAAGAGGCTGCAGCGAGGGGGTTTGAATACAGGGCTTTGCTTGAAGAGACTTCAGTAACAGGCTCTGCTGTATGTGATGTTGTGGAAAACACCATGCTAGTGCAGCCACCTACCTCTGAATTTGCCGAATGGGTTGCACAGGAAGATGCTTTGAATAGTGTTAGAAGTACCTTTATCTCAGGAGGAATCATTGAAAGAATCTCTGCCCAGAAGTCTCTAAACCCGAATGAATCTGCAAGGGGTAGGACACAGAGGGCTTTACAAGGACACCCAACTGTGACTGGAGAAGAACAAGGTCAAATTATGGGTGAGACAAGCATGACAATGTTTGCTCTTCTTTCTGTCTATTTCGAATTGTTTTTAAACAGATTTGTTTTTGTTTATTTTCATTTTCAGCTGCCAAGTATTTATAAGCTTGGTATAATATAAATGTAGTATGTATCTCCTGTTTAATTGCATGGCCTGTGATTATTTTACACAAATTCTTGCAAGCAGTAGTGTTGTAGTCATATTTTAGTGACAAAAATTCCATGAGGAAAAGTACTGTGTTGTTGAATCTTCAAATATTTTAAGGATAGACTTATTACTGTCCTTAAATTTAATTTGTTTCATTCATCTGTAAATTCTATGTTTTGCATTTACTTACAACTAATTTCTGCCAAAAGCTGAAGCTGTTATTACTCAACTTGGTGGAGTAATAGAAATCCCCAACACTGGAGTTACTCTAAGAATTCCACCAAATGCACTTCCAGAGAAAAATGTAGAGTGCCTGATAAAGATGAGGATAATTCCTATTGGTATGTGTGGTGATGAGACAACAACCTTTTCTTCAAATTCTTCAGTGCGGGTTGAGCTTCTACCAAATCATTACCAATTTCGATGTGATGTGGAATTGATTGTACCTCACTGTTTGGTTTTGAAAAAAAATGTTCCTTACAAGGGTAAAATTTTCATGAGTCATCATGAAGAAGGTAAGTGTAAAATCAGAACTACAGTAACAACCCTCACAGAACTGTATGGGCTGATTTGGGGCTAACATTTGGGGCTAATTCTGGGCTTAATTATGCCCAATGTCGTGCTCAATTGTCGGGGCTTAATCCAGAGGCTTAATATTTATGATGAGCACGACAATTTGGGCACAACATCCAGATACCTAGGCTGACATTTGAGGCAGACACTAGAGCCTGACATGAAATGTCAGGGCTTAATTCAGAGGCTAAATATTTAAATGAGCACAACAATTTGGGCACAACATCCAGATACCTAGGCTGACATTTGAGGCTGATATATGAGGCTAACACTAGAGGCCGACATTTAGGGGCAGACATTTGAGGCCGACACTAGAGCCCAACATCAAATGTCAGGGCTTAAACATCATCGGCCTCAACATCTGAGCCCAACACATGTAAGGGCTTCATATTTAAATGATCACGACATTGGGGCATCAGCACAACAAACGGCACATTAAGGCCCGACATTTGAGCATGACAATTTGTTGGCTCACATCCCTTCGAGCAGGATTTAGTCAGGATGGCTATGTCCACAGTCATGGATAGAAAGTATAGGGGTTGTGACGAGGGAACCAGTGGCGTAGCTATGAGAGGGGCACATGCCCCCCTTTCCCACGATAACGCTGTGCCCCCTTGAAAAATTTTGGGAATGTGTATTAGTCTATAGAGAGGTAGAAAAGTCAGAAATTGTGCCCCAGGAAAGGTTTGTGACCCCCAGTGCCCCCTGCTCAAAAAATCCTGGCTACACCACTGGAGAGGACCACATGTATCCTCAACTTTCTGCTTAATGTTGACCTCACATGGAGCGCCCTCCCTTATCCAGTCAGGATTGCTTCTGGAAGTTCTGGTATCCCACCTGTAAAGAAAAAGAGAAAGCGATTACAATATTGGAAGCATTTGAAACTGAAAGTAATATTAGCTACATTTTATCCCTGTGAAGTTACCTGCCCCTGGTCCTCATATATCCCACTTTACATCCTGCCCAGAAATTGAAGTTGCTTCTGTGGCAATTGTTCCTGGAAAATATGAGAAAGCCAAGGGTGCTTAAAAGTAAACTCAACTAAGAAAATTTTTTTTCTCATTCAAACTGTAGGAGAAATGCTATTTGGAGAATCTAAATTAAAGGTCATCTCACTGTAGCAATATATGCTTAAAGTGAATCTAAATTTATGGCACAATTATAAAGAAGAAAGTTGCTTTGTCTGTTACTAGTACTTAACCCTTTTTCTGATCCCATCACCTTATTTCCGTGCCAATTTCTTTGCAATTGATCTTCATTCTCAAATGTGTCAGGAAATCTTTGAAGGTCTAGCTACAGTACAGCTGCTTCCCTACTAGAGCACTAGTGTGTGACAGTTTTCATAACCTTATACGCTATACAGTTCAATTCATTCTAATTTGAAGGAATGATACCCAGGCTTACTAAAGACCAGCTGCTGGTTGTTTTTAGACTTAAATGAAAAGAAATTGTGATTAAAAACTTACCTATTCAGTCCCACTGTACTCTTCCCTGTGAGGCAGTTATAGTATGATGCATCCAAACCAACATGCAGTTTCAAACTGCCTCTATCAATAGCTGTTGACCATTTCATTCTCTCATTGGCTGCTTCCAATAACATGTCTATCTGTATCCTTGGCAACCAACCCCTCAGTGACAAAAGAAGATTTCAATTTTGACTTTAATTCACTTGAAATGTGAGAAGAATATTTAGCAACTTGAGTCCAAATGTCATGCCCATGTCAGGCTCAGAAATAGTTTATAAAGTCCAAATGTCATGCCCTGTCGGGCTCAGAAATAGTTTAAGGCCAGATGTCATTCCCATGTCGGGCTCAAGTTTTTTTTGTGGTCGGTGTCGGCCTCATGTTGTGCTCACAGCTCTTTAATGTTGGGCCTGACTTGAATTGCAGAGCCAAACATTTCAATGATAGCCTCAATGTGGGGGCTGACATTTGCAATATCAGGGCTGACATCCAGTGTCGGCCTCAATGTCGGGGTGAAGTCAGCACCATATCAGCCTTACAATTTTGTACGGGAATCAGTATTTTAATCAATATTATTGTATGTAGTCGTAAGTATGTTACAGTATCAACTTTAAAGTATGACTCAATCTGACCTCTTATATTGTGCAGTAATAAGGTCAATCCTCATTGTTATCCCATTTGAATTTTGCATCTGGAATTGAGTAATGGCAGTATAAAATTGAAAAGTATAAGAGAAGTAAAAAGGTTTGAACTCTTACTGAAAGTGAAATTTTACACACCTTGTCTTGCATGTGTAGGAGAGAGACCTCATTGGGAGGAACAAAAAGGGCAATCCTATGAGCTTCGGGAAAGAACGTGTAAACTTTGGCTGAGGAATTTCTGTTGGATCAAATTTGACATTGATGATGAAATTGTGGAAGGTAAAAGATTGAAACTATATACAGCAGCAAAGAAAATGAACTTGGAAGACCGGTGTGTTGCTGTACATGTTGGCTATCACTTAGATATGCCTGGTGAGCAAGAGGTATGTGGAAACTTCACTCTGTTATGGCCTTTTGAAGAAATTGCTCTTCCTCATTACAATATTTTTATGTTCTTGTATGTCATATGTTTTCAAAGCAATTTTCTTTTCTGTTTAGATTCTTCAGATGAATCCAAATTTAATTTTGGAACAAAGACATCCGTTTCTGTTTCTAAGAGAAGGAAAACACCCCTTGCTGGTGCTACTTGTCCGAATTATCCCTAAACAGTGGAAGTATGAAGGCAAAAATCCAAAGGTAAATTAAAGCATTTTTTAATTATCAACCAGATTTGAGGATCACTTTTGCAAACTCCTAGGCAACGGTGTAAAGAGAGATTTGTATAATTTATCATGGCATAGAGAGGTGTTTAAAGTAAGTAAGTAAGACTTTATTGCTCCATAAAAGGAAATTGAAACACTCGCACATAAAAGCAGTAGAAATATAAAGACTATAGCAGTATGTACAATGAAAAAATAAAAATTCAAACATTAAGACCAAGATTAAAAAGACTAAAAATCAAAACACTAGCAAAACCCACGAAAGCAACTACCCCACCTAACGATTTAAAGAAACATTATAAAGTTTTATTGCACGAGGTATAAATGAGTTTCGATAACGGTTAGTCTGAATTTCAGGAAGTCTCAGTTTGCCAATGCCTCTCTAGATGTTATTATGGTATTGGTGATATAAAGGGTGATTGCAGTCATTCCACACAGAGTCCAACTTGGTTTGGAGCAGGCAGTGATACACCGAGTCAACAGTAGACTGAGAAATACAAATAACCCTTTCAGCTTTCTTAATTATAATATCAATGCGATCCCGTTCAGTCTTGGTTACAGTCCCACCCCAGCAAACCAGGCAATACCTCCAGACTCCACAAATGGTAGCCTTATAAAACATATCCAAAATTACAGAGCGTTGTTGAATTGTGCCATTTTCCTGAGACAATAAAGTTTGCTGTTCAGCTTCTTAATAACTACATCCATGTGATCCTCCCATGCCAATTTATTATTCAAAACCAGACCCAGATATTTATAAGTTGAAACACGATCTACTTCCTCCCCCTTAATAATGACCGGCGGTGGTGTATTAGCGTTACGCCTAAAATCAGTAATAAGTTCTTTTGTTTTAGAGATATTTAATTGCAAAAAGTTAGAATCACATTAGTCTACGAATAATTGCAGCTGGTGGAGGTATGCCCTATCATCATTTCCATGAATAAGCCCAGCCATAGCTGTGTCATCGGCGAACTTGATAAGAGGACACACCCTCTCCATGGATCTGCAATCAGATGTGTATAGAGTAAAAAGAAAGGGTGCCAGAACAGTACCCTGAGGAGCCCCTGTGCTAGATGAAATGATTTCTGAACGGCAAGTGGAACTAAGTTTAACAAACTATTGTTTATTGCTTATTATAATGGCAGACTTGTTCATGGGTTGTAACAACATAATTCTTAAAAACAGGAAATTTTAGTATGAACCACCTTTGCTTTATTTTAGGAAATACCCTTCCAGAGTGTTGCTGCATCCATCGAACATTCCTGCACATTTGTTATCGAAAAAGAAACTGACGACTGTGATATACCCATGTGTGTGTTTGTTGCATCTCAGAAACAACGCAAAGGGAAACATGCAGTGGAAAGTAAAATAGATCTGATGATTCGCCCTGAGGTTTGTATTTTGATGCAGTTTTCTCATCAACTAATACCAATTCTTGGAATGACAGACACAGCACAGGGACAGGGGAATAGTCTTCTTGACTGCGGTATTAGTTTTGTGATTTTCATGATGCTTCTATTCTCATAGTATAAACAAACTCCTCCAATAGTCTAACCTGTCCATGCCGTATTTAGTTTGACATTCATGAGTGATAATGGCCTAGCCTGATGATAATAAAGATGCATTTCACTCCAGCAACAAAGCAGGCAACAATTCATTACTCACATATGGAAATATTGGACTAATACAGCTGGGATTTTCTCAGCTTGTGTATGTGCCCAAAGGTCAAGTGGATGGTTGGTGATTTGTAGTTGAACTTTGTAGTAATTTCTGTGGTGACAAAGCTGAAATTTTTTGCAATGTTATTTGACCTCTGTTTGTAATGTTTTTGTAGAATGGGAATTATTGTATCATGTCACAAATTAATTGTGACACAATGGTAGTAACTCCAATTCAGTTTTCATATTGCTTAAAATGCAGCTTTCTCATTTCAACTTTCCTGCATTTTTTAATAAAAAATTCATTTTCACTGGAGTTTGGCAGTCTGTTAACCAAAATGAAAGCAGGTTGAGGATTCCACCTTTTCCTACTGTAAATGGGTTTTGGGTTTTTTGTTTTATCAAAACTGCTTTAGCTGTTAATTCTCAAATAATAGGAAGTTACATAAATTATTCGATCGGACTATACTGTAGGGTCAGAGATATTCCTCATAGCTGCACAATAATGATCAAATATTAACTATAGAATCTGTGAATTGTACTTTGTAGTAAATGGCCTTTGAGACAAAGCATTAAAATTTGTGCAATGATGTTATAAGACTTCTCTTCGTGCTTTGCAATCTGGTTGTGGATTTGTACCATGTGTCAGCTCAATTGTGAATAAAGACAGGGTGTAAAAAGGAAGTAGCACCAATGTGTTCATATTGTTGATTTGTGTTGCATAATATGGTATACATGAACTTAATGAAACAGTGAGTTCACTAAACTTAAATGCAGTGTTGCATTCAGCTTAGAATGCAGTTTTTTTCTTCAATTTTTATGCCTTTTTAAAGATTCGTTTTCCCCTGGCATTTGTCAATCTTGTAACCAAAATGAAATTTGTTTAATTATAAAGCTTTCACCATTTCCTACAGTAAATGGGGTTTAAATTTATCAAAAGTGCTTTAGCTGTTAATTCTCAAATAATAGGAAGTACATAAAGTATGGCATATAACTACAAACATATGCCTCTTTCTTCTACAAAGCAACAGGAAGGCCGACATAAAGAGATCGTTCAAAGTCATCAGATGAAGCCCAATACAGATACTATGACTGTCACATTTCAGGTATTTAACATAAGAAAAAGTAATATGTGTTGGAGAGGTAAAATTTGAAGTTCACGTCATAGTAAACTATATCAGTAAGGAATAAGACATTTACAATCACATGTTTGCTTTCATCAGTTCTTGACAAATGAGCCACATGTTTCATGTGATGGACATCAAAATATGCCAAGGAGGCATTGATTGATGCCGAAATATTATTCAATTTGCATGTAAATTGTGGACGTGTAATGTTGATGGGTAGCATGCTTATGCCTAGCTTTTACTGGTGTTTGATATGAAATGAAAAACAACCAGTAATGCAAATGTTATGCATGGATAGAAAAGCGTAAGTTTGGTGGAACCTGCACAGAATATTTGATGCTGCATATAAAGATGAACAAAAGTTTAGTAGTGCTTTATGTTCAAAGGGTAGTACCATAAGAACCTTAACAACTGAAGGGGAGAAGTTTAAACATTCCTGGTGGGGTAACTTTAGATACTACTTAGTACAATGTCTCTTTGTTACCATTTAGCAGAGGAAGTGCATATTTCAAGTCAGATTAATTTACTTTGCTGTGATGTACTGTAAAATTTGCTAAACACAAGAATGGTGCAAGGTAAATATATGAGTTCATATTCATGTTTCCCATTGCCCAGCCCTTACTTGTGAGTCCTTAGATACTATTTTAAATTTCATTGCCCTTATCTGATGATTGCTCTCCCATAAATGTAGTTTAAAGGAGAGACTCACTCCTATGGCTGCATTATCAAATCTTCAATGCCTACAGTGATGCAATATAGGGTTAACTGATTCTGAATCTGCATGCTTTCTCACCAGTTTTGCTTCTTATTCAATGCACTTCATGCCAACCGGGGTACAGTTATTCCAATGTAATACCTAAAAAAGAGAATTTGAGAGGTTCATATATTCTTGGTGGGGTGCCACTGCATACTATTTGTACAACTTCATGTTTGTTGCAGTTTCTATACACCTTATTTCACCATTTAGCAGAGGTGGTGTATATTTCAAGTGAGAGTAGTTTACTTTGCTGTGGTGTACTGTACAGAATTTGCTAAACACAAGGATGATGCAAGATAAAAGTTGTTTATATTCATGTTTCACACTGCCCAGAACTTAGTTGATTTACCTATTATAGATAGCATTTGAAATTTTATTTCCTTTTTATGATAATTGCTCTCCTAACTCAGTTTAAAGGGAGACTCACTGCAAAGTCCACATTTACGCCTACAGTGGTTTATACAGTGTGGGGTAACTGATTCTGAATCTGCCTTTTGGACCTCCTCACAAGCTGCTTTAAAAAAATGGAACCTTCTGTCATTGTGCGTGATGCTCCGCATAAGCAATGGAGTAAGAGAAAACAAGCCAGTGAGCCACAACTGGAAAAAAGGCTGTGGCCTGCTTGACTTGAACCAATTGGTTGGAAACTGGGCCGTTAAACCTCATCTAACTAACTCACAAGCTGCTGGGCTTATCCAATACACTTTATACCAACAGGGCCAGGGCAGTTATTCCTGTTGATTGGTTTTCAGAGGCAATGTAACATCATGTGATTAGATTTAACATCTACTATATTCCTCTGCTCCACTATGACCACATAAGGTATTTATTGTCTTTCATTTTGTAGCTTTTAGCCAAAAAACTTACCGATGAATGGAAACAACCTCTCCGTAGAAAACTACGCTTGGATGATGCTGATATAAATCGTATAGAAAAAGAATTCAAAAGGACAGAAGAGACCATCTATCAAATGCTACACTGCTGGAAAAAGAAAGAGGGCTCCTCAGCTACATATGCTTTGTTAGTTACAGCTTTAAAAGAAGTGGGAAGAAACGATTTAGCAGAAAAAGTACAGCATCTCAAAGGTATGGCCTTATCATTTGTCAGCCACCTAGCCCTCCTTTGCTTTTTGCACAGGGAAAACGGTGGTCTTTTTTGAAATCTGGGATCAGGGCGGTTCCAAAGTGGATGGATTGTACGGGAAATTGGTAAGAGCTACATAGTCCCCATGGCAATATCCCTGCATGAGCCTACTTCTTATAACATACCTATATTTAATTTTTAATAACATACATCCACAAATGTAGGAAGCAAATCGATTTCAAGTGGGTGCTTCAAAGAGCTTTAATGGGTTGCAACCTATCCATGTGTGGTCTATGCATGGCCAACATTTGGATCAACTCATCGTGATCATGTGACCTTTAGTCGTTTTCTGGAAGTCCCTTTGGGCTGGCCCCCAGGGAAGAGTACTCTTGAGCAGGTTTTGTAAATTTGCTGTATGCAGGGGCTTAATTCTGGAATGCATCACCAGGATATTATGAGTAACCTCCAAGCATTAGAATTCCATATCAATGGTCAGAAATGAGTGGTCTCATTCTTTACCAGTTGTAAAGAAGAATACTTCCTTATCATATAGGGAAAGGTCCAGAAGACTTGCATCCAGAATTAAAACAAAATTTTTGTGTAATTTTCACCTTTAACGTCAAGTTGTATTGATTCAAAAAGCCATCATCCTACTTAAATGTGAACTGTGAAGCACGCGCCTTAAATGTCCAAATTTAAGGAGCATATATTGCCATGTAATTCTACTGTAAAGCCTATTACTTGTTTGCACTGTTCATAGCTTGATTAACTAACTTCAGAAGGGACAAATGATGAATTATTATTCAAACCCTGACCTAATCGACACCAGGCCACATTAAGCAGAAATGGTTGAACAAAGGTTTACCTGATATCCCTTTGGCTATTCAGATCAAGTGTAGTATGTGGTCTTTTCATCTAGTCTGGAATGACCACAAGCATAGTAGACCCATAATGTAGAGGTGTGAGGGTTGAAAGGTGGCCATGTTATGTCTCATGTCTTTCAGGGTATGTTACTCCTACAGGCAGCAGATCCCTTATTGGGGGAGAAACAATTATTTCAGCTTTTGGCATTCAGCCAAAGGTAGGTTTGCAAGATGTAAAACCCAGGCCCATAAAATTTGGATTTTCAAGTGGGCAATTCCACCTAGTCCTACCTTTTTTCCATCTGAATCCACATTGCATATAGAGCTATGTCAGAGTCCCATGTTTATCACATCTAAACATACCAATGAAAAATCTTAATTAAATATTGACCAATGTTTTAGCAGCACATTGTTAATCTTACGGTGTTCAGAACTGGTTAGCACATGGTGCATCTTATGCTTATCTCCAGTAGATATGCCAATGTTACACATCAGCATATTTACTGAGCCATATGTTAAACATCATTTTTGCCCATGTTGAGGCCATGCTGCATGGGCACACAATGGGATCCTGCCATCATCTCACATACTGTAACATACATCACATATATATGATCCCACATTATCCCTAACCTTTACCCAGGTGAATAACTCATGATGTGCCTCAATCCCATCTCTTGTATCTATGTTGGAATCACCTATTTACACTACACACAGGTTGCTAACATAATCTACATGTGAAATGATGTCTGACCAGGGAGATGTTACTTTGACAGGAGACACATCTTTAACCCTTTCTTTGAACCTCACTAGTTGCCAACAGTAATCCCCTTTTGAAGTAATCTTCCAGCTATAATAGGCTTAAAGGTACTTGAGAAACTTAACACAAAGGTTCACATTGTCTCCTTAATCTTGAAGAGCGGCATGTGAAAATTTGCCCATTCATTATCTCATCGCTCCGTGAGGAGGATGAGATCTGTAGTTACTTTGCCTGTTGGGCTATATACGGCCGAGTACCGGCTGAAAAAGCAACCGTTGCCATGGTAACAGTTAATTTTCCCAAGTTGCTGGTCTGAGGGGCTAACCCATGGTGGGGTGCCCCAGGGTGACCAGAAGTCCATGACCGAAGGATGGGTCTATGTGTGGGTGTGTTAGTGGGTGCACTCACAAACATGGCCTTGGCAGGTACCGCGACAGTCGGCTCGAGCTCCCCTCTCGCACGTCTTTCCTAGCTCACGTGCGGCTCGAAACAGGAGTAACTACCCGAAAATTCGGCCACTGCAATGAGAAGTCACATGCGGCTGTAGGTGCCTGCCTTGCAGTGCAGCCCGCCTTCAGGCATGTTGTTCACCTCGAATACTTCGAGGGCAGCTTCGCTGCTTTGCAATTCTCTTGCATTCCCTACCAGGTCCTTTCCTAGTACCCCGTAGGGCATTTAGTGTGCGTATGGGTGCACCTAAGCTGTGTGTGGGGTTGCAGCATGTATGGGTGCACTCACGAACAGGCCTTAGCGGGTACCGCGGCAGTCAGCTCAGGCTCCACTCTCGCACGTCTTTCCTAGCTCACGCGGGGCTCAAAACTGGAGTAGCTACCCGAAAATTCGGCCACTGCAATGAGAAGTCACATGCGGCTGCACATGCCTGCCTTGCAGCGCAGCCCGCCCTCAAGCATGTTGTTCACCTCGAATACTTCAGGGGCAGCTTCGCTGCTTTGCAATTCTCTTGCAATTCCCTACCGGTCCTTTCCTACTACCTCGTAAGGCATTTACTGTGCATATGGGTGTGTGTGTCCTTTTTTGTTTTGTTAATATTTCCTAAACGGTGAAGCCGATTTTTTTTCAAACTTGGTGGGAAGGTGCCCTAGGTGGAACCCCAGAGCAGAACTGACTTCCGGAAGTAAAGGTCAAAGGTTAAAGGTCAAATTTAGGGAAAATCGCTCTTTTTACAATAACTCCAAGAAGGAACACTTCATTGACATGAAACTTCACACATATGATAAACGTGTCTAGTACTACCAAAATAAGTGGTTTCCATGGCAACCAATGTGAAAGCTCACGTGAAAATACATATTAAATTAAAAATTTGTACCTTGAACTCCTGCTTGTGGGCTGGACCGATTCTTTTCAAAATTGGTGGGAAGATTCCCCAGTACAGAAACTTGTGTCTAAATGACTTTCGGAAGTAAAGGTCAGAGGTCAAAGGTCAAATTTTGTGAAAAACCACATTTTTTAGTATTTTTACCATTATTCCAAAAGGAAACATCCCACTAACATGAAACTAGATACATATAATACAGATGTCTAGTACTACCAAAATATATGGTTGCCATGGCAACCAAGGTCAAAGGTCACGTGACAG
>WURT03073166.1:0-13346 GCA_009936505.3 Holothuria glaberrima
AGGTTATGCAGCCTGTGACTATGGGATTAATATACCAGGGAGTTGATTACACGTAATTTGCATTCTACCACCTCTGGTCTAAACTATGGACCGGTACTTACCGCTTGTTTACAGTCAAAAGTTCGTATTTCTATACAGATAAGACTGTTGAAAATTGCTTTTAAGTACTAAGTACTGAGCAGATGCATTTACAACATACACCAGGTCACATCATACTACAACTACACTGCTGCAATTGCAATTCCATTGGTGATTATTCTCAATGCAAGTATGGAGTACAGTACTACCATTTGGGGATAATTTTGATTGTCAACATTTGCCTGTGGATGTGCAGTGAAGTTGAAGGTATATACTAGAGTAGTAGAGGCTACAGTAGGCCTATATTCTCTTTCTTGGCCCTATGCGCCTCAACTAATTGAACCATTTTTTGAAGATCAGGTTACAAACCCCAATCTTGTCAGGAGCAATGGAGAAAGAAACAAAAATGAGGAGTATGTCAGACCCATCTGACATGTTTGAAATTGAAAAGGAAGAGAAAAAAGGACATGGTCTATCACACTTCCTGCATAAACTCCCATTTGTATCATGGAAACATCATCACCATCACCCAAGCTGCTCTCTGGAGGGTGATGATGAATTTTACGATGTTGAAGAAGAATTGAAGAAACAAGAAAAGAAAAAACAGGAAGAGTCAGAAAAAAATGAGGAAACTGTAAAACCTGAGAAAATTGTTTCGGTCAATGAGAGCACTGACACAGAATCAGACACTCTACAGAAAAAGTCAGAGAAAGAGAATGACCAAGAGACAAAGACCACTCATCAAGAGGAAGATGTCAGTGTAAACGATGATGAAGATGAGAATAAAACTCCTATTACCGAAGAGAAAGAACAGATTTCCAGTAGCAGTGAGGGTGAACCTCATCATGAACCACCAGTATCACCACTACCACCACCCACCAAGTCATGTTTGAAACCAATGTTCTCATATTTGGAAAAAAGAAAACCACCTTTACGTAAACGATCCATCAGTTTGCCAGAAGGAGATCCTAACATTGTATGCCGCCTTAACAGGCATGTACACTTCTCGCCAGATACAGTTGATCCACCACCAAGGAACTGCAGGTATCGGGAATGGATTGAACGACATTCCAATCATCCGAAGTCGTCCATCAATATCAAACATGAAAAGAGGAAGCAACAGCTTGTAAGTTCCTTACCTTGAAGTAAATGTTGTAGTACATTATAAATTTTTCGTAATTCTCATTGTGTTTGAATAATTGCAATATTTAATTGAAATGGTAAGCTTGTGACCTTTATTTGCAAAAACTGTACCTACAGTATGATTCCATGCCACTAAAATGTACAAAATTAAATAAATGAGCAACATGTATGGACTTCTGTGTCCATTTAGTCTTGTCAAAAGCCCTAAAATGGCATTAAGACCAAGACAGGAGTCAGGGGCCTTTGTCCTGGGATTAGTGTGCAGTAGGTCCACATTCACGGAAACTACTGTACTGCACTGTAGATACAGAACAGTGTTGAGAACAAACTATACTGTATGCAAATTTTTTGGCTCTGTGACCAGACCTGGGACTCTAACTCACAATTTTGCAGGGCTGGAAATACTGTAAGATATGAGGGTGCAAATGGACAAACTGTCCGGATGTCCAGGACACTATATCCTGAGGACTGTCCCGAGACCGAATTTCCTAGGTTAAAACTGTCTCCCCGGATACATTGTATTCAGGAGGAAAAGTCCCAGTCAGGGTTTTGAGTCCCGGACAGTGTTTGCTAGGAAAAAGTGTCCCGGACCATTTATCATGGAAACTTAAAGTCCGTGTTGAACTGTACACCAATGACAGGTAACACAATGTTCACCCAAAATAAGTACATTAATGCCCATTTTGTTTACTCTCACAAATATCACCAAGAGGAGACAAAAAGATTTTTTTCGATATGCTAGCAAATAGAATGGGGTTAAAATATAAGAAAGAGGATGAGATGAAATATTACTTATGCCAAAATGGGGTGACCTGAATCAATTTGTGGGAAAGTTTGGTTTTAGCAAGTGGCGGTTGTACAGGCTTATCAGGCTCTGAGTTAGTAAAAGGCTATGGTAAATGTTGGGAACTTTGAGTTCCCGTAAGAACCTTCATGGTCATGGTGTGTTAAACTGAAATTTGCATGAATTGCCAATTTATCAGCTTCCTTACTAGAGGTAACTTGTAACTGGTGAACAGTGGCGTAGCAAGACTTTTCAATCTGGGTGGCAGAGGGGGCGGAGAGTATGACTGGTGAGGCAGACTTAGCTGATACTATACTGTAGCTGATGCTATAGGACTATCTAAGCAGAGCGCCACCATCGGTTGGCATGGAGCGTACCACAAATTTTCGGCTTTACAAACCTCCAGATGGCCGGAAATGGCACTTCTCGAGTGTTCTAAGCAAGAATATGTTTAGCCCCCACTTCGAAATTGACCCCGCTTCTTGGAGCTTCTTGGATTTTTTAGCCCAAAAGTAGACCCAAAACAGTTAACGACTTTCACACACAAAGTCAATGCGTCAATGTGTCAGGGTGGATATAAATGGAAGTTGATAAACTGGACTCGAGGGAGACAGAGCTCAGACCCTCAGTTTGGTGTTGCCATTCTTGGGCTAAATATACTAGAATTGGACATACTCAGCAGATGAGAGTCCTGTGTGAACTTGCTCATAATATTATAGATTAGTTGTACAGTATCTTTCTAGGATTGACAAAATCGCAATAGACATCATCATGTAGCCTGTAGGCACACATATTTGGCATATATTAAAATGTTTTTTTTCTTGGTCTGTAATTTCATTTGGGGGGGCGAGAGTTTCAAGTGGGGGCTCCGGCCCCCTGCCCCCCGCTGGCTACACCACTGCTGGCGAAAACATTCACAAGGTTTTAAAGGCAACTTTACTTGACCAAATTAGTGTGTAAGTCAATAAAAGTATTTGTTGTAGTGACGTGGACTCTCCCGAGACGGGACAAACTGTGTTTTGGCCAATCAGTGAGTAGCGTTCGCTTACATGGTTTTCCCGTCCTGCAAGTAGCACACCACCAGTTACTCCTCCATTGACTTACTCTCTAATTTGGGTCGGTTTCGTAGCCTATGGACCCTTGTAGAAGTTTTCAACAGGTACAAGCTATCCCTCATATTAAAGCTGACGAGTAGGCCTTTCACAAACATTTCAAATTTGTGTAGCATGACTTTTGAGATTATGAGCTACAGTAGAAGGGCCTATGTAATAGAGTAGCCGTTCTTGTATATTTTACTCATTCAAAATGACGTTTTGCATCGCGGAAGGATATACTGCAAAAAAGTGCACATACACATCACAAATTGAACACATCGCTTCACTTTCATGGCCTAAACTTGCCCCCCCCCAAATTTTCCCTAGGGTGTTAAATTCGTAGGGTAACCTCCTCCGCAGGGATTCCACTTGAATTAATGGTATGCTACCTGCAAACATCAATTACCACAAGCTCGTTGCATGTTTGAATACAGCAGGTTCAAGGAGTAGGCAGCTCCGCAATGAGCTTGCAGTTACTGATGTTTGCAGGACGGGAAAACCATGTGAGTTAACGCTACTCACTGATTGGCCAAAACACAGAATGACTGTTCGTCCTGTCTCTTCAGAGTCAACATCACTACCACAAATACAGACATCATCCGTCTACGACTGAGCATGTTAAATCCGGTCGACGGCCTACGACCCAGCGGAATTCGAAGAAATCTATTCTTGTCTTGGAAGAGATCACACCGCCACGACTACACCAGGCGCGACAGTCACAAAAGCATTTATCGCTCTGAGTTTATAGAGGTAACCGCCCCAAAACCTTCGAATAAATAATAGAAAACAAGAAAAGGAAAGGGAGACAAACCTGGAAACTCTGAATAAGCAAACCTTAAAGAAACCTATGTATCACTTGCTTTAAATAAACAATGCATTCTTTTTAGTTTACTAAAATTATCTTATTGCCCACACCTTTTATTATCAGTGAGAGGACTCAGTTCCAAACGTGAACACGTATGTCTTTTTAATGGGAGCATACGACAAATAAAGTAAAACACGGTATTTGAGGGTAGCGGACCACTAATACAAGGGGAATCCCCTCGGAGGACGTTACCCTACGAATTTAACACCCTAGGAAAACCTTTTGGGGGACAGTTTAGACCAGGTTACTAAAGTGATGTGTTCAGTTTGAGTTGTGTATCTGGTAGGAGAGGAATTGAAGTTACTCATCCTGCAAAAATAAAGAAAATTAAAGGTATTTCAGGCACTTTTTTGCATTATATCCTTCCGCGATGCAAAACGTCATTTTGAATGAGTAAAATAAACAGGAAACACCACTCTGTTATACAAGCCCTTCTAGCTCAAAATTTCAATGTTCATGGTACACAAATTTGAAATTATTTTGAAAGGCCTACTCGTTTGCTTTAATACGTCTGTGCCTGTCACTCCAATTAATAAAGTTATTTCGCCTGTAATATATTCTGTACTGGGGTTATACCCATAAAAAGGTGACTTGCCACAGTGTTAGATACTTACCTAATGCTATCTCAATACCTGATACTGGGGCAGGGAGGAACATGTACTCATACTACCGCTTTCAGTACTTATCTTTCCTACCTCACATAGTCTTGGTAAACTTTGGTCCATGGCATTATGTCAGTGACAAAACATCACTAAGGTAAAATATCTACCAGGACTTCTGTGACGGTATGTGCGTGAGTTGTGACTGTGTGGATGTAAAATCGTTCCTATACTCACTTCGGTGTCGCTAACAAAATATCGCTGATTTAGTCTGCTCAGTCATCTGTCGTGCAATACATTCCCCTACCATTTTACCCTATATCCTTCCCCTACTTGAACTCTCAGATACTTATCCACTGCCACCGTATTGCAAAGCATCAGTCAAAGCAACCACAGACCAAGTACCCTGGAATATAGGTCACATATCTCCTGCACACCCTAAATAAATCATTTATTGACTTACACACTAATTTGGTCAAATAAAGTTGCCTCTAAAACCTTGTAAATGTTTTTGCCAGTTACAAGCTACCTCTAGTAAGAAAGCTGATAAATTGGCAATTCATGCAAATTTCAATATATCATGCCATCACCGTAAATGGTGTTTTTTACTCAAGCTGAAACTGTGAAAGTTTTCTTACATTTAAGGTTCACACTACATTGATTTTCAATCTGAAATCCTATCCGAATTTTTCTACATCGGCCAAGTTTTTTATGAAGACTTTGTTTTAAGGATGGTCACGCTGTATCGGTAACTGTTCCTACCTGTACAATAAATTGTTCTGCTACCATTATATATGTTATATCGTTCGACCAAGCATTATTTGTTTGAAAATCAATCCGAATTTCGCACACGTGTATGATTAATGCTGTCTGCCGATGTGACGTCACCAAATAATTGGTTTACAAATCATATATTTACACAGGTTGGGAAATTTTTGGCTCTTTCTGGCCAAGAATGGAGAACATTTTAACTAAAACTTTCAAAAATGGGACAGTAATTCTATCAATCTAGTGTGACTCGCGCTTTAGCTGAGCCTTTTTACTGACTGACAGCCTGATATTCATAATTTCCCAAAAGTTGATTCAGGTAATCCCACTTTCAGGCCTTGAATTTTGAGGCATGCAAGTGCGATCACACACCATCGCTCACCTCAAATCACTGTGAGAGGTGCGATTTTTTGCACACCTAGATAAAGAATGGAAACTCAGGTAAATCTATTTAAGTTTAATAAAACAGCACACCTACCACATTCCTCAATTTCCTGAGGAGTGTGATTTGTAGCACACCTAGAAAATCTAAAACTCAAGGCCTGCACTTTGGCATCAGTGATGCTTAATTTGGTCTGCTTTCTTATCATATTGACAGAACACCCCATCCTATTTGCAAACTTATTAAAAATCTTATTGTCTCTTCTTGGTGGTATTTGTGATATTGAACAAATATGTGCATTAATATACTTATATATGGTGGTGTGTCACTCGCTATTGCTGTACAGTTAGACACGGACTCAAATTTCCCACGAGAAATGGTCGCGGACACATTTTGTCGGGACACTTCCTCCCGGCGAACGCTGTCCTGGACAGGTTCTCGGAGTTTTTCTCCTGAGGAGAATATGTCCAAGAAGGCAGTTTTACCTCAGAATTTTCTGTCCGGGAAGAATTCTCCTCAGGATAACTGTTCCAGGACTCCTGGACAGTTTCTCCTTTTAAACTGGTAAGGCCATTTTCATACTAGCTTTTAGGGCATCTCAAATAGGCCTACATCTTTATGCATCTCAAAGAACACCAAGGCCAAACAAGATTTTGTGTTAACTGGTATTATGTTTATATTTTTTGGGGGAGGGGGGCAGGAAAGGGCACATTTTTTTTTGGGGGGGGAGGCTTGAAAGCTCACCATGGCCTTGAAATGTATACCATTTTGTTGGGCACCAAGGCAGTCACCAAAAATACAAAAGCCATTGCCTCTGTGGCCTTTGTTTATTTTTAGCTATGAATGTTCAGTTGATGGTGAGAGGGGGATGGGAGATGGAAGGGAGGGTTAATAGTAGTTACCTGTTGCTATTCCTTGGTACAGTACCTCATTGTTGTAGTATGTACAGTACTACTGTATGAGATGCTATTGATTGGTGACTGTTACTTTACCTATCATCCAAATGTACTGTTGGCACATGAAATTGTGTCTATAGAGCTTCTTTGAACACTGATATCTTAAATTCATTTGACAACAGCAAAGTCAGCCATACTGATTGGATGTCAAACTTATTCCAGGCAACATGAACAATGTGTACATACAGAGTATCAATTGGTCAAAAAGATAAAATGCTTAGTTCCTCCTTTACAAGAATGTTTCTTTGATGATGGCAAAAGATTTTTGCATATAAATGCCAAAAAAAAAAAAAAACACAGGCTAAGGTTTTACATTGCTAAAACAAATAAAATGTAGAGTAAGTAAATGGGTTTCTGAAATTCTTCAGGAAAAATATTGAATCCAGAAATCCACATGTATACTAAATGAGTGCTCACTGTATATCTGTTGATGGACTAAAAATATCAAGATGGAAGTTTTCATTGTGATCATAATGAAGCATTTTAACTTAATGCATGTAGCCCTCTAGCAGGCATACATGCACACTTAGGTAGGGATGCACCCGATCCAAATTTTTGGTTCCAGCCGGAACCGGATTTTGCCGGATAGTATTTCAAATCCGGCCGGAACCGGATGTTTTCACTTGTAAAGAGAAACATTAAAAAATAGCACTGTGGGTGGGGGGGATGGGGGTGTCAAAGCAGAGGAGCGGTGGTTGACTTCATGATAGTGTTACAGTGGGTCCAACTTTAGGTAACTAAGCTGATGTTACTTTGTAGGGTTTAGACTAGAATAATGCAGACAGAAAATTAATAAACAAAGTAAGATTACTTAATATACTGTAAAGTTCTTTAAAACAACCAAACCAGTTTTATTGTTCACGTTGACGGTAGTTGTAAACTCAAATGTTCTGGTAAATGTGACTCAGTTTGTGCATATTGTCTAGGAATAATTGACAGAGACTGTGGTATCCCAATTAATTAAATACTGTTACAGTAAGTATTCATACTTCATAACATTTGCAATTGTGCGTCCTGTGATATCAGTGGACATAGGCTAACTTTGAATGTCTTCAGTGTTAACTCCACTTATTTTGGACTTACTTTTATAAACGCTGTAAGACCAAATAATGGATGTTGTGTCACTGTCAGTGCCACAATGAACCAGGACTGCCTTACCTACACAACACCAGACAATTTCCTGCTATGTTACATTGCCAGAAATCTTTTGAAAAGGTTTTAAATTCACCTGTGAAGTAACCTCTATCTTTTGATGATGGAGGTACTTCAAACTAGAATGATTTCTTCAAAGATCCGGCCGGAACCGTATATTTTTTCATTATCCGGCCGGACCGGATATCCGGTGCATCCCTACACTTAAGTGCAATCAAGTGCTAATAGTTAAGAAAATATTCTTGGAAAAAGAAGGAAAAAAATATTTTACGCTTTGACCAATACCATGTGGACACAGAGTAGTACTTGTGCGTGTACTAAGTTTGACGTCCAAAATTGTGGTGCAGGTACTGTAATATGGAATCCATCATGACTTCACATGAAGAACTGTATCATATATTTACTGTTGGTACTGTACAAAGGTACATGTACCATGCAGTAATGGGTACTGTACAGTCTGTATTCAATAATCCATGGCTTTTGGTCTTTAAAGTTTTCTCCTCCATTCAGAAAGTCAGAACATTCTAATGATAGTTTCAATTTCTTATTTTTCATCCAGAGACAAATCCATTCCCTAGACATCAACGACTACCTGTCAAAAGGCAGTAAGAGATACAATTTTTCCATGGTTGCATCACCTATGCCTTCATTAGGTTGTGACATGTTTTTGTGAGTACTCTCCTCGTTAAGCTTCATCAGCATGATCAGAACAACAGTCTCAAGTGTGATCAATTCAGCAAGCAAAGTTCTGTTCGCAGAAGAGAGGGATAGAGAAAGAAAGAAGTTGGAATAGACTGATACCTTTCATGTGGTTGAGCTTGCTCTACCGGACCTATAGCCTTAGAACCATTATGAAAGGGAGCATTCTGGAAAAAATTTCCTTTCCAGTTTTAAATGACTCCCCTCCTAGGCCAATTATTAAAGTCTATGATTTGTAGCAACAGCTCCCAATGTTTGATCTACAGTATCCAAGTTTCCCCTTAACCCTATTTTCCCCTCTTTTCCCCTTTCTTCCCCTCCCCTCTCATTTCACTCCCCTTGCCATCCCTGTCCCTTCCAAACATACTATAACTATATGCTTCTCCAAATCTAAGAAGCTGGCTACAGGTCTAGTCTGTACCTTTGTTGAAGAATGTGAATACTAAACATTTCATATCTTGTTGAAATATTTCAGTTTCTACATATACAGTATAAGCTGTACCATTTGTTACTACAGGTACCACCATTCATACAATTGATTTGAGAATTACCTGAACTTTATTCATGTTATCAAGCACAATTCATTTGAATATATTCTTGAATTAACTTGCATCCTACCCACATTTAGATGAAGCCCACTTAAAGGTACCTTGACGTCAGTATTCACAGTAGGCACAAGGATGGGAGTGTCTTCTTTCTTTCACATTACCACCATTTATAATTTAATGCATTACAAAATTTTGGAATGTAGAGTTCTGCCTGCACACAGTACCATCTCAGTCCTAATATACTGTAGCAAATATTGTATAAAGAAAAGGTATTTTAGAATCAAAGTATGTATACAATATTTTTGAAGATTTTTCATACAGTATGTATCTTTTGCTTTGGCTGTAAGGTGAGGGAGGAACAAGTCTCATTAGTGTTGACATGTGTATTAATTAGTTTGCTGTGAAGGCTGGTTTACACTTCCAAATTTTCATGCTGTATAGGCCTACTGTAAGAAATTCATTATGGTCTTCATAAGCTCATAAGAACAGTGTTCAACTTTCCATAGCTTTAAAGTGCTGTGTACAGTATATTGAAGTACTGTATGAATCTGCCTTAACATTCTTATTTGTAAGAATGAATGCTGGTCCAAAATGATTTCAAGTTTGTCAAAACTTTTGATGTTTTTATACAGTAGTATATATCAAATGTTGATCTGAACTCAAAGAAGTCCCACACACAGACCAAGTGATTATTTAGCTTGCAGTAATTCTATACTGTACATAGGTATTACATTTTATTGTAAATTTTTGTTGTAAATGATGACATCATTGTATACAAATCTTTATGTCTTTGAACTACTGTAACTAGAGATCTTTATGGATGTAAAACAATGTATCAGTCTGTGTTGGTGATTGAAGCAACTGCCAGCTAAGCACATAAGTGAACAAGGCAAGGTGGGGTGGGGGCAAGCTGGGGGAAAGTTTGCCATTTTGGGGCCATTAATGTGCTATTTTGAACAAACATGCCTTTGGGCACAAATGCTTCAGTACCTACTAGCCCCACCAGAAGTAGTCTGTATGCTTAAAATGCCAATGAGGCGAAATATAGGGGTCGGTAGTATTATCAGGTAGTGTAATTAATAAGTCTATAGATTTTGAAAAAAAAAAAGTCACCCTACAACAAATTGTAGAGAAAGTCCATAAAGTATAGTCTGAGTAACTGTCTCTTTTTCTTGAAATATTAAGTCACAGTAATCTTGATGTGCCTTTATTTGTTAAATATTCCTCACACAGGCCCCTGAATTACTTCAAATTTGGGGATTTCTAATGTTTGACTGTGGATTTGTAACTGCAGCCTACAGGATATTGTGCAGCTACCTTACTGTCTTGTTATCTACAGTATGTTTTTAATATTTTCCCTAGAACTGGGTAAGCCTTTGAGTGGTTCCCCATCACCTTTGAGAATGTATTAATTTATGCATACCTTCTGACCCTTGGGCTGTACATCATTAATTTCCATAGGCATACATTATGGGATATTTTTTGTAATGAGCTTACCAGATACAATGGAACATACTGTTAATCAGTTTTGCCATAACTCTGGGGTTTCAGTATACCCCCTTGGGTTGTATTGCTTGCCTATATACTGTACTGTAGATGCCACCTCCTTCCCTGAGGCTAGCTAGTGGTGACAGTCTCAAATGTTTAATAATTTACTGTATGTAGATAAATTCCATAGGTGCTGCTAACTGCTTAGTTGTTTCAAGTTTACTCTTAGTTATCACTGAGGTATTAAGTGTAAGTTTTCAAGGAGTGAATTCTCACTTGGCTACAGTATTTTTGTTATATACCAAATTGAGCTAGAGTATCCAAAAATTTTACTGATCTTTTGAAGGTAAACACTGTACATGTTGTCAACATAATTTGTATGTACTTTGGTGCCATTCAAATGATAAAATATGTCCAGTTTCTTATTTTGTGGATTAATCTGCAGAAAATTGTTTTGTTTGTCCAATCAATGTGAAACTTTGCATTTGTTATAATGTTAGTATCTATTTGTCACTTAAGCCATTTCGATCAACAACATGAGGGTTTATGTTAGCACTTACAGCTTTTGTTCTTACGGTATGTATACAATCAAATTCATCTGTGTATATGCATGTATGGGGGTGTGTTTGTGTGTGCAAGTGAGTGTGATTCCTCCTTGTCACAGTGTTCATCATCACAAGGGTGGAACTACAGTATGGACACTTTCTGTATATACCTAAATTGCAGATGATTCATCTTGCATAGATGTAACCTTTTGGTTTTGTTGAGTTCAAAGGTCACCAAATTACACTAACAACAGCTAAGGTGAAGTTGTGAAAATGATGCTTATTCAGGGGCCTGTGCTTATTATGAACATAATATGGTACTGTGTCTCATAATTAATTACAGTAACAAATGAATCTGGTGTGTGGACCATATTGCTGCATTTGGTGCTAGAACTCATCCCTTTTTAGGAGATGAGTAGTGTGCAACATAGTCACCAGATGTCAAATGAGAAAACCTTGTGAACATACATATGGTTTAAATAGAAGAAAAGGGTTACTTTTACAGATCAGTGTCCTACTTGACATGTATGTTAGCCTCATTTTAAGTAGAAGCCTGTTACTGTTATTAATATTGGTAACGATGTCAACATATTTTTAAGGTCAGCAGAGGTCAAAGGGTAAAAATCATGTATGCATTTGTCATAAGAAACCGTACTAGTAGGAAGCACTCTGGGGAAATCAAGAGAAATGTAGTTAGAGGGAAATTCACAAGTCTGCACATGTAAACATGTAAAAATTGTGGAAAAATTGACTTTTTTCTTGGAATTACACATTTTTTTCCAGCCATGCTCTGTATGTAATCTGGGGTAGTATTCCTTAAAAATGAAGAGCATACCTGTAAATATTGTAAGTATGCAAGATGCTAAAGATTTAGAGAAAAGCTAGTAGTGTTAACACTGCTAAGGCATAACTTGCTTCAGATGTGTTTGATGTGAGATTAGCAGTTTGGTCACTACTCTAGTGCATTATTTTAACGGTAATTGTTGATTGATTTCAAAATTTGGCCAAGCTAGATGTTACAGTATGCATGATTAATAACTGAGTGCACTTACTGCAATGACACTGCCCATCCTGAGAAGTCATGGTAAATCACACACAAAGTGTACATATTTACTGTTTACAGATAATGCTGCATACAGAAGTTCCCATGAAATTCGGTATGAATACTGGTTGGAAATGTGAGTGAAAGGGCACTAAGAAGAAAGTGTGTAGTAGGTTGAGGTCAGTAGAAAGGGAAATCTGGAAGATACAACTTACAGGGTTTACTACTTCCAATATGGATGGGGGCTGATGAGGGACTGCTCTCTTTTTCGATGTCTCTTTGTAACAGTGGGAAAAAGGCCTCTGGCCTGGACTTCTCATAACAAGCAGTGGGAGGGAATTCCTTGAACTTTCCTTAAAAAGCATATTTGTGGCATGCCTGTACTGTATGTAGATTAAGTACCAGTTTGTTTCCCCTTGTAAGTGCTAATTATTTCCTGCCTTCAGAACTTAGACTATCAAATGTTAAAATTCACATTTCAGCAGCTCTTACAGCTGTAGCTATTAGCATATACTTAAATTGCTCAGTTAATAATGCTGGTAGCCTAGCTGGTAGGATATCACAAGCTCATAGGTCTGTTCTAATCCTGGATTCATTTGCCTGGTTCTTCCAACTTATGATTAAAAAAAAATCTAGGCATGAATTTGCCCTTAAAGAAATGCTCTCTGCCATGGGTGTAAACATTAAGTAGATTATACTGAAAAAGCATCATAAAGGAAATTGATTCAGTGCATCCATCTTGTGTAGGATGGATGGCCATGCCAGTGTGTATTTACAGTATACCTAACAGAGCTAACATAGTCATTTGAATTTGAGATGGTGTGTACCCTAGTATCCTATTTCATGATTGGCTCTTTTTAATCATGTGATAGTATTTTTGTTTAGTAAGTGTTAAATTTATGCCAGACCTGTCAACTCTCCCGGTTTTACCGGGAGTCTCCCGGTTTTTATCCAGATCTCCTGGCCTCCCGTTTTTATGCTCTATCCTCCCGGTTTTTAATTTCCCATTTGCGACATTCATTCAAACAGTCAAAAACAGCTATTTTCATAATTGCCATAAAAATAAACTGCCAAAATCATTTCTTTATTTAATGCTACTTCAAACTTTTGTAACTCTAGTGCCCCATATGGGCCGACGTACGTAGTGTATATACTGTTACTGTATATACTGGATATGTACGTATAGCTGCAGCCTGGGAATAA
>WURT03073177.1:0-13345 GCA_009936505.3 Holothuria glaberrima
TGGTGACAACCGCGTTGGTGACTGTGGAAGAGTCAGTCACCGGTTTTCGGAGAAATCTTCGAGACCTGCTCTTCTTGGAATTTGGACTCACTTGATTTGAAGTGAGAATCACTTGATTTGAAGTGATCTGATCTCTTTGGAACTTACGTTGTTGCCTAGATTTGAGACTTTGGGAGAGACCGAGACAATCCTGAGAAATGAGATTGAGCTTGTTTTGAAGCTCAGTTTTGGGAAGCTCTCTTTTTAGCTTCCTAGTTTTGGAGTCAATTTGGTGATTTAATTCACTGATCGTTTTTCGACAGTTTCCAATTTGTACCTCTATTAACTTGAGAGAGGTTTTATATACATATATATATATGTAGTCAATTCATACTGTCCTGCCATGACACCGCTCCTTCAGGGCTCTGAAAGTAGTCACAAAAGAAGTCCCTCTGACAGTCTAAGCCTTTGCCGCTTTGGTCATGTTGTTTCCCTTTATCATTTTAATGTTCTTCAAAGTGGTATCAGTTCTCCAGGCTCCCGGTGTAACTTGGTGTGTTTGAGGATCTCCAGTGTCCAGCAGATTAATGGTCAGGATTGGATACTTGGTCCTCATAAGGTTGTGGAGTGTACAACATGCCAGCACAATGGCCTCATCTCGTTCTGGTTCCAGGTGTATAGTTGTCAGCAACACCCTGACTCTGAGAAGAGAATCAAAAATGGTATGAATTAAACAAAGAAAGAGGAACTCTGAGTGAAGAGAGCAGAATTCGAATCATGGATAATATCAACAATATTAATAATAATAATATCAACCCTATAGAGGGCAAAATTTCCAAAACTGTTCTTTCATACCTTGGAATATGACTCCGTTGGTGACCTACTCAAGGTACCATCAACCTATGCTAGAGGTGAATGAACGATCGCAATAGAACTTAGTTGTGGAGCGTGCCATATCCTAGTCCGACGCTCGGATGCTGACCTTAAAGGTCTAGGAGGAACATATAGCTGAACAAGCTCTGAAATGAGATCAGGAGCCATGGAGTTGATTCATCTGCCCTCTCCCTCGCGGAGCTCCTAACTGCGTAGCTTACCAGAAACATAGAGCAGGTGTTTTTGCGTGACCTCAAGCGTGACCGTCTCGTGGTACTCGGGACAAAGGGGCCCTCGGGTGCGTACGCGGCGATCGTAGGCCACGCTTCCAATGAGGACGCAAAATTTGCATACAACCAGGTTAAGGGTTAACAGCTTTGTACGTGACTAGCAGAATTTTTATTATTGACAATTCTCTGCTTTATTTCGGAGCCAGTGGAGCTAGATACGGTATAGCACAAGTGTAGTATGCACATATAAAGTGGATTTCGAAGGATCTGTCGAGCTGCAAATAGAAAATCAAAAAGAAACCAAAAGAAGTTACCTATTTGCCAGTACGCCGATATCATTCTCGATCACTCGTATTGCCCTCTACAGTCTATAGTTGAAGATGCGCGGTTGTCTTGTCATTTTCTTCAAAGGGTATGGCATCATAAGATAGTTTTGTAGTGGAAAAGCATCATCGGCCAATAGAAAGTACGGGACAGGGTGGTTATCTCCAGGCAGGAGCTCGGGGTCTGGTAAATTGATAGAGTCATCATCCAGGACTTCTTTCATGTCACACACACCAAATATGCCTCCATCCGAGTTGCAGCCATTGGTTCCAACATCCACGTAGAGGAATCTGCAATTGGCGTCTGCCAACGCCATGGGCACTAATTTGCAAAACCCTTTGTAGGAGTAGTATAAACCTCCGGAATTTGGAGGAGGTCTGATAGGAATATGTTTGCAGTCAAGTGCCCCCGTACAGTGTGGAAACTGCCACTTTGAGGAAAAAGTCTCTGCAACTGCCTTCCATTCCTTTGCAGTGCTTGGGCACTGAAAAAATCAGAAATAAAAAATACATATAACACTGTGAAAATAAATGTTCTTATTAGTAAATTACTAATAAGAACATAGTTTTTTTACACTATATATAATGAGCACATATTGCGCTAAAATAAATTTAACAGAAACAACCGTTTGCTCGAAAGCTTCTGAAACTATACAATGCATTCATAAATACCTTTACTGGTTTCCTGCATTCTGATTGGCCGAAATCCTTGAAAAGTCAATTCGATACCAGTACCTAATCGCCATTAGAACCTTCCCTAATTCACATAATGGAGGTTAGGAGAATATTGCTTGGCCATCATCCATTATGTTCATTCCCTTGAGTAAAATAATCAACTTACACAAAATCAACTTACACTAATCAACACAGTCACTATGCAGTTACCATGACAATTATCATGTCATAATCACTACCTTGCCGAATGTATTTGAATTTTACACTGAAAATATTCAGAGACGCAGTCTGTGAAGGGGACGCTATTTCTGAATGTGGCTGACACTTCCCCTAGTACAAAAGAGCTAGGCTACCGCCCAAACAATGGGAATTTACAAAAGCGGTGAATGATAACCCCCAGTGGGCCCCGAATCTATAGTTTTTGACTCACAATGCAACACTTTCTGCTAGCAGATCTGACGAACAAGGGCGCAAGATATTCGAACTTTATTTTGTTCTGGCCATAAATCCTAACCCCTACAGTGCGTTAGGATATCGGTCTTCAACCACATCGTCCCGACCTCGCAGGAGCATTTTATCAGCAAAATATAAAACCTCACAAATACAAGTTATGATTGCTAGCCTATTTGTACCTTGAAATACTCAGGAATGGAAATAAAAACCAGGGTCCCCGCTCTTAAATTTGATTAAAGACCACTGATGACGTCATCACAGGGGCAGCTAAACGCGCAAGTCCCCACAGCCCATGTGATGACGTCATCATCAGTCTTAAATCACATTTAAGACCGGAGACCCTCCTATTTATATCCTAAATGTAGCCCACCTGTTGTCAAAAAGCGTAGAGTCAAAGCCAGTCTGACTTAGGGGATGGCACGTCTATAGTTGGTGTCTCTGATGATTCTAGGCACCCTTTTTCAAGAAGCTTTTGGAACACCTCTGGGCAGATCCTCTGAAATGCACGATATCCATCCCTGTATTCAGTAGGCATCTCATGCATTAATGTCTCAAACTGGCCATACAGACCCCTTCTCAGCAGCCATGGCCTCACCTACCACCTCCTCTTCTGATGTTGCTCTAAAAGCTTTCTCTCCCTCCTCTTACGCAGGAGTACCAGGGACGCCAAGGCAAGGCGGGCATCATCATCGTCAGAGTCCAGGACCACTTCTTTGACGTGGTCCGCGTCGGGGCCCACACTACCAAGGCTCTGTGTATGGTCCATGTTTTGCTAGTCTTGTTCAGCGGCCAGTCTCGAATCTTCTGTGACCGTAATTGAATTCAACTGTGAGCTGTTTCGCGAATATTTGCGCCGGTAGGCAATGGCATGAATAACGATTCGCTGCAAATTTTATAGCGCAATTACTTGCGGAAAAAATTGGTGCTAAAAATCGCAAGATAACGCAGGCTTCGCGGTTGGTGGGCCATCCGCTTTAGGTATTGTTTTAGTTTCGCCCTTCGGCTCTTCGCCAGAGACTCGAGGGGACTTTTGAAAAATTAGCCTGTGTTCTGTGCAAGCCATTGATGTAATTTATTGCATTGCCAGTTGTTGTTCACACTAATGCAAAGCATTGATACTTTCGGGGAATCTAAATTCGATTCCACGCATGATGAAAACTTCTGACGACCGAGAGGAGGCTACGACAAGTCATAGTGTCCAATGAGGGGGGCGTAACTCCTTTAAGGAGCAGAACCTCCGCGGAGGTAACGTTTGGTTCTTACCTGCTTACCTTCCGACATCCATCTGGGACTCTAAACTACATATCATTACATTACATTCATATTGTTTCTGTTTGCAACATTAATCATACATGCAAACACAATTGACAGAGCATTACGTTAACAATACATGTACATTAAGGCAAGCGTGCCAAAAATACTGGATTGCTTGACTTGAACATTCCCCGGATATCACAAAACCAAAAGAATCGCATATAGTGTAAGTCAAAAATTAAAAAAAAATACACTTAGGCATAGCTGGTCGCCATAACAATTCGACCTCTCCTCGCCTCCCCAATTTCTCTCAACCCCCTCTCCTATACCAAAGAAGCTATATACATAGAGGATACTTTGAATAGATTTACCACGTAATGCATTTATCATGTAACGCGTTTATCATGTAACGCGTTTATCATGTAACCCGTTTATTATGTAACGCCTATCAATGATACTTTCTTGGATCTATCTAAGGCTTTCGACACTCTGGACCACGAAATTCTATTATGTAAACTAAACAATTACGATATTGGAGGGGGGGTTCCTCATACTTAGTTACGTAATTATCTCTGTAATCGCTATCAATTTGTCAGTAACAATAATCACTATTCAATGCGTAAGAAAGTACTGTGCGGGGTTCCCCAAGGTTCCATTCTTGGTCCTCTTTTGTTTTTAATGTATGTTAATGATCTTAATCATTCTAGTAAGAAGCTTACAATGATTACTTATGCTGATGACGCAAACCTGTTTTATTCTGATGATAATCCCGCTAATATTATTTCTACGGTTGTGCAAGAGTTAAAAAATATTTGTAAGTGGTTTCAGGTTCATAAGCTTTTCCTTAATGTAAAAAGACCTGCTCGGTGATGTTTTCTTCTCGTAGTAAAATTGTGCCCTCAGAGTATGAAGGTATTTTAGTTAAGAATGATTTCATTCCATTTTCATCGCATGCTAACTTTTTGGAAATTCTAATAGATAAACATTTAAGCTGGGAACCTCGTATTGATTACATTTCAAGTAAGATATCCGGAGGAGTAGGTTTATTGAATGAACTAAGACACTGCCTTCCTGGTAACATTCTGCTTTCGATTTATGATGCTATTATTTTATTTTACCTATTGTAACATTGTCTGGGGAAATAATTACTCTTGTCGTCTGCAAAAACTCGTATCACTTCAAAAAAGAGCCATTCTATTTATTGCCCACACAAATAGTAACGCCAGGAGCAGCCCAATCTTTTCTTCTCTAAATACCTTGAAAGTCTCTGACATCAACAAACTCAAAAAAGCTTGTTTCGTTTACCAACACAATAGTAGGCTTCTTCCCAACTGTTTCGATAGGCTTTTCACAGTCCGTAACTTTATTCATAACTATAGCCCCAGGCGAAATAACCATCTCAATCTACCTCTCAAGCGCTTGACCTCTTCCCACTATTGTATCTGCTTCTCAGGCCCGAAGATTTGGAATTCACTTAATGACAATTTGAAATAGTCATCCTCTTATACCTGCTTTTAAGAATCACTTTAAAAGGGAGCTTATTTCTAATTATACCTAAAGTTATCTCTATATTGGCCCACATTGTAGGGTGGGGTGGGGGTTGTCTTAGCCGTTGGTGGGGTGTTAGGTGATTGGTGTTGTGTCTTCTCGTGTAATTTGTTCTTTTCTGTTTGATGTTTTTGCCTGTGGTTACTATTATTTCTATCGTTTAATAACAGGGGTTTCCTTCCCCACAAGTTCTATTTTTGAACTTTCTCTGGGAACTCCTCAGACATGCTCTCATGCATTTCAATTTATACTTTCTTACAATCTTGTGTTAAGACCATACAGTCTGCATCCATTGTCATATTTACCATAATTGTTATATGTATTTTGTGTGCATTTGTGCATTGATTGGAATAAAGTGAATTGAATTGAATTGAATTTCTGACAGACTTTACAATACTGTAGGTTTATAGTTAGATTGAGTTGACTTGATTTGTTATTCCATATGATACTTTCACAGCCCAAAATCTCAAGCTGTAGCAAGAGAGATTTGTCAGAGCGTTATGCTTAGCCTAATAGTGTTGCTTAGTTTTAGTAGGTTTAATGATTTAAAGAAGCCGTTCACGAGGACCAGTAGAATATATGTGACGGAGGGCTCGTTGTTGAAGAAAAATTAATTAATGCACATGACAAATAGTGGTACCAGACCAGACAATACATCAATAAGACAAATGTGGTAAAATAAGAGTAGAGGTAAAATTGCCTCACTTTTAGGGATGACAAAAATGTAAAGTGTGATTTTCCCATGAAAGAATTTAAATCGATGTAGGCTCCAAGAAATTTCACATTGTCGGCTTGTTTAAGTCATTGACTGTCAACATGTATACATATCAACGGTGAAGCTTTTGTTACACAAGTTAAACATCATTTCGTTCATTTTAGAAGCATTCAAAGATAGCTCATTTGCAGCAAACCAGTTTGAAATTACAAGTAATTCATTACAGAGAGTATATTGTAATGTTGATAGGTGACTATTTCAGAAAAAATGTTTGAAGCCTATCGTCGGCAAATAGAATGAGGGTAGAATCTTAAGAAGCAAAAACTAATGCCATTCATATAAATTATGAAGAGCAAATGACCAAGAACAGAAACCTGGGGAGGCTGCTGAAGCCCATGTTTAATACTTGAATTACAAGTTTTAAATGATACACCGTCTTTTCGATGATGTAAGCAGTTCTTAGTCATAAACAAAGAAGTGAAGAACATCTCGCTTCGGCTAATTGTGTAAAATGATATCTTCATGTATTGTACCAAAAGCCTTTCATTCATCCAGAAAGACATATTAGGAAGTTTTGTGCAAGTCAATGACTTTAGTAATCATATCAACAGTATTAGTTAGACCTAGATCGATTGAGTGGCCTGTGAGGAAATCATATTGTCCTTTAAATAAATATTTTGTAAGGAAACTTCGTACTCGATCAAACATTAACCTTCCTCGACTTTAGAGAGCCATGCCAGAACCGAAACAGGGCGGTAGTCTACAGAGCACTCTGTCGCCACTCTTATAAATTAGAACGAATTTGCCATTTTCATTTTATCAGGAAAATCCCTTGCTTTAAAGAACTCTTAAAGTTACGTTCCAATGGCTTGGTAATGAATGATATCACAGTAGGCCTACGTACAGAGGTGTCACAACCGGGGGTGTAGTGGTGCTGCACCCCCCCCCCCCCAGTAATTTTCAAAGTGTCGACCGTCGGGAAAATTTTGCCGGCTGTTGGGAAACGAAATTGTCTTTTTCTTTTGAAGTTCCCTGACTTTGTTAGTAAAAATCCTTTCATTGGGGCTATAGAAATGTCGGGAACTTTAATGATAACTATCTTTTACTTTTAAGTGGGTTGGACATGGCCAAAGAAACTATCATTAGTAAACAATCTTTGGGTACAGCTTGATAAAAAAACGCTTGTTTCCTGGACTAAACTACGTCCATACATACCGGAATACGACCATATGTGAATTCCCAACTACAGGCCAGGCTCAGCCCACCTGAAATCCGAAGCGAAAAAACGTATGTGAGCGCGTCCCAAGAAGTGACTCACATCATTGGTAACGCTACTGTACTAGGCAGCTCACTCATCGTTCTACACACCGAATCGTGTGCATGCTAACTCGCGTTAGCTGGTACATCATTGCAAACACCTATGCTATAGTACTAGAGAGGCGCGTGTGACCAGATTGTGAGTGATGTGTCGTTGCGCGGTGACGACGTAGTATTCGCAATAACACCGTCACCAATGATGTGCATTCGAACGCGCGCAAGCGCGCGTAGCATCTAATGCGCTAGATGTCTGACTTTTACGCCGTAATGTAATACTGCAATTGCTCTCTTGATATCCGATGAAGCCTACATGGCACTTGAAATACTGTAAAGCAATTCCGTGAAACAACTATTAAATATATGTTAGGCAAACACAGTGTACTTCAGTACGCATACTAGGTGAGTAAATGCGGCATGAAAATTATGTTTCACATACACGATGTTTTGTTCTAACCTTTTCCGCGTAAACAAATCTTTTGCCATAAATTTCGTCATCTTACCGGGCGAGAAAGCCTAGCAACTCAACATACGTAATGTAAACTGTATTGTGACGTCACCAAAAGAAACGTGTTTTGCCGTATTTCAGCTCATACAGTGTGGCTTCATGTTTACCGGCAGTCAAGCATCTAGCGCTTTGGGCGCTACAGCGCTCTTGCGCGCGTTAGTCTACACATCATTGACTGTCACTGAGCAGCTCAAATATAGACGCGCATGTTATGGATTATCCATCGACCTAAATGTGCATAGCTGATCTTTACAGCACGCCGACCGCGTTCTTTGTGCACAAAAACAGAACTGAGGCTTATGTAGTGAAGCTAAAACACTCGCCTGAATAAGCAAGCGTGCTTGGCCAGTGATGTGTCTCGAAGCCCCAACACAGTCCGAGCTTTGTGCTCTATAGACCTTATGCATATGATGTCACAGAGCAGAAAGTACTCCCTCCTTTGGAGGAAAAGCGCGTATGGTTGCAAGTTACACCAACAAATGCAGACAGCTGATTTGTCAACCAATCTAGTATACGCGCGTAATTCAACTACACGTGCATGCGAATCCACGCCGTTCGTGCACGTGTGCTTCATTATTTTCCTCTAAATTGACGTCATTGTGACTTCAATGCATAAGGTCTACACCAATGATGTGCATGCTAACGCGCACAAGTGCGTGTTTCTCCCGATGAGGTTTCTCCCGATGAGGTAGCGAAATTTACGGCCAGAAATTAGTTTACGCCGAATAGATCGGAACAAAACCTTTTGCATGTGAAACATATAACTTACATGACGCATTCGCTCACTTATTAATCTTATTTTACACCCACGGTGCTTTATGAAACATACCGTTGATAGTTGTTTCGCGGAATTGCTTTGCCGTATTACAAGTGTCATGGCGGCCCCCATACAGGCTTCATCCGATGCCAAGAAAGCAATGGCTGTATTACGTTACTGCGTAAAAGTCAGGCATCTAGCGCCTTCGGCGCTAACACGCACTTGTGCGCGTTAGCATGCACATCATTGGGTCTACACTAGTTCCACACCTAGATACGCGTCCTTGTATAGCGCAGTGTTTGTGCCGCCAATTGCGTCATAGCAGTCAGGTGACCTGTAAGGGCATTTTTCGAAATTGGATTGCATTTTCTTCACATTTCAATTATGCCGAATTGCACAAGTTTTAACTGTGTGTAAAATGATATTTATACAATACTGTATCAAATCTTGCAATACTTAAAAGTTGTTTTGGCTGTGTTATGCCCACTTTAAGGGAATCAGTGTCGGGTGGAAATATTGCGTTGGGTACATTAAACAGAGACGTAACCCCTCCCGGATTTTATTTTATTTATTTTTTTTTTTTTTTGCAAATTACTCTGTTTGGAGTGAAATCATGATATATTGTTGGGAGGGTTGTAACAAATTAAGTTCTGCATATGTCGGTTTATGATCTCTTCTACACTATTCGGGAAGCCATTGTCTTTTGAAGAAACCCAGCTGTCGGGAAAGTAGAAGTACTGTATTGCATAATTGTCTGACATGAAAAGACACTATGTCCGACACTGTGAGTCTGTGAAACAAAAGCCTTTTTGCAGGTTGGTATAAGACGCAACTCACCCTGACTGCTCGTCTGGCTCGAGTTGGCGGTATAAGTAGTCAGGTGCGTCAGGTCGCAGTCGAATTGTAAGTAACCATACCTGCAACACATTGGTGGATATACTCAAATGTCTATCTACTGTTTACAAGTCACACATGGGGGCTAGCACAGAGGCGTCGTCTGATTTTGCAAAAGCTTCTTTATCGGCTGATTCATCAAAAGATGAATTGCCTTTGGGACAATGACAGTTGTACACTGCCACGGCCTTACGAAACCGCGACGACCCTCCCTTTTCCCCGACTTCACTTCGAAAATGAAACAGTTTGGTGTTTCCGATGAAGTCGAAGAAGACTGTCGGATCGCAATTGGGACCAACAGTGAGGTCGAGAACAAAATTTGGAACCCTCTGCCACGCGACTGGTGTTCAGTGTCGCGTAGGAGTCGGGTCGCTGCAGTTTGCGCTGGTTTTCCACTTACTAAAATCATGTAGTCGGGGCGTTTGCGCATGCTGTAAACTTGTGTGTACACTTTTTTATTCCGATGATTGCGAAATAGCTTCGCTTTTCCGACTCCTTCTGTAGACATGGTAGATGCAGTGCCTAAAAACATTACCAAATAATCTTAAAAGTGCTATTTTTGGGCTCGCTTCGTTCGTATCCTTCATGTGGACTAGTTATCCAACTATTAATTCAAGAATGACGGAACGTGCATGTCTAGAGGCGACCCATTACAGGAAGCAGCATCATATCGCGATCCCAATTTACAGCGGCGTACCCATGATTTTGGACAAGGGGGACTGAGAATTGTGGGAATAGATTATCTAAGCGGAGCACCGGCCAGTATCGGTTGGCGGGGAGCGTACCAGAAAATTTTGGATAAAAGTACCTCCTAGGTGGTCGGAAATCGCCCTTCCCGGGCTCCGCAAGTAAGCTCCTTGGAATGGTATTGTCAGCAATTTCTTGGATAGAAAAAAAAAACCCTTCTCTTTAACATTATTGGCAGATTGTCAAAATAGGTCAAATTTGGCAATAGGACTTTTATTAAGGGAATACATGGGCAATTCATTTTACTAATAATCTGCATTTGGAGACTTCTTGCAAGTTTTTCGCTATACAAAAGTCTGATAAAATTTGAAAATTTCTTGATTGTAAGTTTGTTAGATTCTAGAAAAGAATAATTTGCCCCCGGGCCCCTTACCTCTGTTGAAAATTAAAGCAATCACATTTTCATCTTCTAAAAGAAAAAAAACACTGAGGACGGGGGGTCAACCCCTTTGAGCCTCCTCTTGAGTGGACCATTGCCAATTAATATAACCCTAGAAATCACAGTCACCTCCGCACTTACTGTTTCCAGCGATTACATTTGACTTCACAAAATCGCGTAACCAATGTGTTTAGTTAGCCTGTGGTCACGCAATACAGAATTGCTGGATAAGTGATATTTACCTTTTTGGGGAGTGACAAGTTTTCAAATATGGTCGAACTTAGTTCGCAACCCCACGATAAGTGCTTCTCGACCCCAATTGGGGTTGCGACTCCAAACCATGGTTTAGTGCGAATTCACACACAGATAATGCTTCATTCTGATGAACACAGTTGGAAACTGGGCCGTTAAACCTCATCTAACTAACTGATGAACACAGTGTAAATGTTCCAACGCTTCCAGGGGCATATTGGACACACCTGTAGCTTTTTTAACCTGGGACGTGGTGTACCGTACGTCAAGGATGCACTGTAACTGTTCTACATTGTATGTGGAGAAATTTTGTGTCTTCTTTTCAGAATTAATAACGACATTTAGAGCACCATTGTTAAGGATACTGAAATTATTGAAAGAGCATATGCAGATGATACAACTCTTTCACTTGAAAGATGTAAGTTCACTCAAAAGAGCTATTAAGATCCTCAAACGTTTCAATCGAAATCTGGTATCAAAATAAATTTAGAGTAATCCGCGCTGATTGCACTTATGCCGTTTCGCCAAACATTCCAGATGTTACGAATGTCGGAGTGGTCTTTACATCCGGCCCGTTGAGTTACTGAGTGTGACTTTGAACCCAGACCTGAAAGATTTGTTTGAGCTTAATTTTATCTCTAAATTAGAGAAGCTGAAAAGCGTTCTTAGAGCCTGGTCAATGAGAGATATGACCACCTTTGGGACAAATTACAATAGTTTAAATTCTAGGTCTTTCCCAACTAATTTTCCTTTTTCAGTGTTGTCTAAACCCTAAACCACAGACTGGCAGACGAGTTTTTAAGTTAATGTGGTCAAATAGACCATCTAAGATGAGTCGAAATACAAGTATTGTCAATCTTGCATGGGGCGGGATAAAAATGATGCATATTCCTTCAGTTCTACATGGTCTTAGGGTGGCTTGGGTGAAACGTTTGTTAGATGCAACAACAAAGGTAATTGGAAGTGCTTTTATAAACAGCAGCTTGAACCATTTAGAGGAAACTTAATCTGCAACTGCAATGTTAGTCCAAAAGACAGTTGCCTTAATGAGATCGATAATGGCTTTATAAAAGAAGCAGTTACGACTTGGTTTATAGTGGTTTATGATTCACCTAGAGTTAATCCTCGTGAGCAAACTTTATACGGAACAATTCTGATGTTAAAATTAGCAATTGTGTTGTCTTCTGGAAAAAACCGGTATGAAAAAGGCCTTCGGATTTTTAAAAATCTCTTGTCCGAGTATGGTCATCTTTTTTCATTTATTGAGTTCATAAACAAGTATAATTTGCATGTCAATTTTAATGACTACTGCTCACTGATATATGCTATCCCACAATCATAGAAAAAAGCGTTAGAATGATAGAGAGTGATGCTAGTGATAAGACTCTTCAAGATGTTACTGATTCTAAGCTTCATAGTTCCCAGAAGGTGTGTAAATTGATTCATGACATCTGTGTCCAAATAATTTTTAAACCTTCAACTTCCGAAATAAAGTGGGCTGTGATTAAAGGGCCTTACTGAGTTGAAATCGATTATTTCTGTGACGAGTTTGAAGGAAATCATTGCATGACAATGCTTCTGATTAGCCTCATAACTCATGTTTCACATCCTAAAGTTACCAAATATGTGAGAAATTGAAGTTTTTGTGGACAGGGAGTTGCATATGATTAATACCTAATGGTAAAAAGTGTCTGGTCACAAATTTGTAATAAATCATTTTAATCAGTAATTACCCTATCATTGCCATTTCAGTTGTGTGTCAGATGTGCAGAATCTCTTAGTTGGACCATTTACCATCAAGATGTGAGCATATCTCAACAGGTGTGAAAAAATTTCATGAATTTTGTGAACCAACTCAATAAGCCCCTTTAAAATGAGTGGGATCTGAATAAGAAGACTCAGTTATTTCCAGTTTAAGGTTCTCCATAGATATCTTGCGGTCAATAAATTACAAGCTCAAATGGGCATTGTAAATTCTCTGCACCTTTTGTAAAGAGGAGAACGAAGATATTCAGTACCTTTTGGGGATTCTATTACCTATCTCCTTTCTGTGGGGAAGTTCAGGTTAATCTTCTTAGGAATGCTTTTAATTCAGCTAGAAGGGATATCATTTAAGGGCTTTTTTGACGCTGGAAATTTAAATTTTAATCTTGTGATCTTCCATGCCAAATACGGTCTTTATAGGCTAACTGTAAATGGAAAGAAGTAAAACCTAGCTACAAAGATTTTGTGAATATTTTTTTGAGAAACAAAGAATCTCGTTGCCTCATTGCCCATAAGATAATTCATGTTTGCCATTATGGATTATGCATTTGGTTTATTTTGTTTATTGTATGTTGCCGTGTTGTTTTTGACTTGATGAAATATTTATAATAATAATAATAATAATAATAATAATAATAATAATAATAATAATAATAATAATAATAATAATAATAATAATA